>OZ023264.1:27555075-27795075 GCA_964006375.1 Tillus elongatus
TCCAGGAGTTACGGTCTCACTGTTTTTCCTATTCCTTTTAAGTGGATGATATGTTAATAAAACTTGGTGTGGTAGAACCATCACTTAATATCTTTACTTTTTTAATTCGTTTTGAAATGTTTGGCGGATGGGAGGGGATATTTTCGGATATAAAATTAGAAAAAGAAGAATTTTATTTTAAGCATTTACATTTATCTTGATTTTTTTTATGATTTTTTTTCATTCTCTGGCCGAAAATTTATTCAACAGTTTCTGAGATACAGAGCACTATATCCTCCAATGATTATGTTTAAATATTTGTTTGAGTGTATACACCTGTTTTGGCAAAAATGGGTTTTTAAATAGTCATGATCTTTCAGCCTCAAGATAAGTATTATTCTAGAAAGTTTCAGATGAAATATCAAACATTTCTCAGACAGTTGAACCAAAACTCACAAATAATAAATGTATATGGTACTTAAACCATTTTTTGGTGTATTTGTATTTTTTTAATAATCACTTAAAACGATCCGAGTGAATTTGAAATACAGTGGCTGAACCCTTCAGACAAACATTCTAGAGGTGGTTCTGTAAGTAATGATTCCGTTAGCATTACACAAAGTCTTGGTTAATAGTTCCATCACGTAGAATGTATGAGAAACACTGGAAAAATATGTGTAGTGTATACTACTACTCTTGTAGAGAATATTTTACTTTTTCTAATCATTCTAAGTTGCATTTTGTTTTACAGTCAAGAATTCTACACTAACAAAGAAGACGTGGTCGTCTGAAGACAAGCCAAAGGTTTTCGAGTATGTATTTCAAGCTTCATATAAAGAACAACATCACACGTAGACAAAAAGAATGTACGCAGTCTCCATCTATACCATTTTGTGTTAACTAAGCAGTCGTGACGACATACTACCTGGTTCCGCACGGAGATGGCGTCCATGTCGTACATTTCACAATGTTATACTGGTCTGACAGTTTGCAATCCTGATGATGTAACTTCTATTGTTTCTATTTTTATCTACCATTTATTTAAATTTAAATTTAAATATGTGTAGTGTATACTACTACTCTTGTAGAGAATATTTTACTTTTTCTAATCATTCTAAGTTGCATTTTGTTTTACAGTCAAGAATTCTACACTAACAAAGAAGACGTGGTCGTCTGAAGACAGGTCAAAGGTTTTCGAGTATTTCAAGCTCCATATAAAGAACAACATCACACCTAGACAAAAAGAATGCATAGCATGTCAAGAAAAACACCCAATTTTGGAAAATAGGAAATGGAGTGACATCAAATTTTGCGTTAAAAATGAAGTGAAGAAGAGGGCTAAAGCTTTGAAGAACATTCAGTAATTAAAAATTATGAAAATGTCATTGTTAACAAATTTTCAAATAAAGTACTTAATTTGAGAAATCATAAATGACTTTTACTATTTCGAACATGTTTTGACTATACCTACTTGTCCAGAATACCCCTAGTATTATAAAGACGACGATAGTCGCCAGTTCCTTGGACGATTAGGTTCTGTTTACAGATTTGGAACGTATAATATATATATATATATATATATATATATATATATATATATATATATATATATATATATATATATATATATATATATATATATATATATATATATATATATATATATATATATATATATATATATATATATATATATATATATATATATATATATATATATATATATATATATATATATATATATATATCAAAGCTATTTTGATGAAATGTGGTGGGTGTTGCTCCAGTAAACCTTACTGTATAGCAAAATTCAACTTTCTAGGTTTATATCAAATTGAGTTATTCAAATTTGAAGCATTTAATAAAAAATCGCCACCATAAGGCACTTGCTGCGTCCATAATTTTTATTGTGTGCGAGTCTCGAACCGTCGTCCCCCGAGTCCGTAGTGGAACGTCTGAATCGACTTTCCCGCACGGCCAGGGAGGCGCTTGACGATAGGGGAAAGTGTCCTAAAACAACATACTATTTTGAAAAGCGAAATATTTCGTTTATTTTTGGTTACAATAAACTGCAAACTGAAATTTTCTTATCATATTAACGGCGTACATTAAAGTTAGCAACTAAAACTGCATTTTTCGAACACAAAATGAAGAATATTTGGTTTTGAAACGAACATAGGTACGCCATTTTAACAGCACGGTATGTCTGAAAAGGGCATACCTCAAATTTCACGAAAATAATTCTTAAATAGAATTATCACACGTAAATGCTTTTGTTTTTAGGGAAATTCCAGCACATTCGCTACGGGCCCACATATTGCACGTCGTACATTTAATTCAAACCTTTGCACGAGAATTCTTATATAACTACGTCAAAATTTGAAATTTAACGAATTTCATGTAGGACTGTCAAACTATTAGGATTTAATCTTCTAAATTGTGTTATATAATATAGAACAAGTAGAACACTGATTGTATTAACATAATGTATAATTTTTGCTAATAAACGGTAATAATAATAATAACTCATTGCAATTCAAGCAAGCACAATCAACTTTATCGTCTTTATCTCGAAATGGATCCTTCCCATCACAACTTCCATCATCTACAGCTACAGGAACCTTTTGAAACAAGTCATGTTTGTACCCACTTTCCTTTTCAGCCCCCTGTTTGCGGGCATTAGCACCTTTCTTTTACTCGGCCTTCTCTTTAAGCCCTGCTAAGATAGGTGCGATGTCAAAGTGCCCAGTAGGCCCGGGCCTAGGGCGGCTAGATATTAGGGGCGGCCAATCGTGGCAAAAAACACATTATGGCGTATGACCGGGCAGTCTGAACGGGCAGTCTGCACCGCATCATATAACAATAATCTTCCTAAATCCTAATGTCCAGCCTAATGGATCACCTGTAGAACGTTTCCTCAAGTCCATTCCTAACACAGGCCATAAATCACAAAAAAATAAGAAATGCAGTTACCTCAACTTAAACTGAATTGGAAATTGACATTTCAAACTGCCGAGGGAAATCTTATGACAACGCAGTTAACATGTCCATTGAATTATAATGTATGTTTTAAATTAAAAAAATAATTATATCGTTCATCGTTTTTGAGTTATTTCAATTGTTTGCAACTTTTCACGTTTTTGGCACATTGCACAAACATATATCACAAATTGTAAAAAGGCTGAGCCCCATGGAAATGGCGGATTCAGAGAGCTTTGTGTTTGTATTACTTTTCGAATAAATCGAGCTACCGCATACAACAGGCACTCTCAAATAGTGGCTGAATTTGCTATTATATTTTTCACAAAACTTCGACAAGTTTGATTTACAATAACTTACTAAACATTTATTATCAATTACCATTTCGCAAAAATGTTACAAAAAATGATTTCTACGGAAACACTAAAAATATTTCTGCGAAAACTTTTTATATTCAGCCACTATTTAAGAGTGCCTGTTGTATACGGCAGCTCTATTTTTTGGAAAAGCAATACAAACAAAAAACTCTCTGAATCCGTCGTTTCCATGGGGCTCAGCTCTCCATTGGTGCATACAACTTTTTACAATTTATGAGATGTTTGTGCAATATGCCAAAAACGTGAAAAGTTGCAAAACAATTGAAATAACTAAAAAATTATGAACAATATCATTTTTTTCCTTACAAACATCCATTATAATTCAATGGAAATGCAAAAATGCACTAACGTAAGGGGTGTTCTATTAAAAAAGGAAAGTGTGTATCACCAACGACTTATGGGCCATCCTGTGATTATCAAAATAACTTTATAAGATGCAGCTCAAAACACCTTGTAATTAACGCATACGATTTTTGCTCGTATCTAGTATATAAACAAAAATATTGAGTTTTACCGTAGAAATGCGTCATCCTGTATATGTGTTAACAGAGAAAAGCGGAAACTTACCCCGTATATGGGTTTTAGGAGTTCTGGTTCGCGCTTATTTGAGGAAATATTTTCAAAATTCATAAATTTAAGAAAACTTGCTAAAATATAGACTCGTAAACCATAACCTCTATAGCTGTAACTACTGCAAAAGGATCAGAAAGAGGGTCTATTTGAAATGGATTTTCCGGTAATATTTTAGTAAAATGCGGGACAACGATGGTTGAAGCTGAAACTTAAGGCTTTGTAAAATACAATTATCACCATATTTCCTCTACATAATCCGTATTTGTTTCAGATTATTTGTCTGAAAATTGCAAATTTTGACGTTTAAAATCGCGACTTTGACGTTTTAAGAAGAAAAATTATAAAAATTTTCAAAATATTTTTACTGCTACTTCCGTTTGCGTCAAGAAAACTTAACCGTTCTATGTAATATTCAATTGGTTTTGTCAACCACACAAAATATTTGGTTCTGGTGCTTTTCTTTGATCACCAGTGGCACACAATTTTTTTCTTTAAATGCGTATAACTTTTTTTATGTAGATGTCTGAATTTTGGTCTGTAAGTTAAGTTTAATAGTAGAAACGTATATGCCAAATTTGGTTCTCATAGCATTGTTATTTTCGGAGATACCAATTCCGAATGAAAACCCAACATTTTCCCGGAAAAAACTAGTCCAATTTTCCTGGCCAACCAACTTGTCGAAGCCACTTATGAAAGGAAGGCACTTAGCAAATTTTATCAAAATCGGCCCATTATTTTTTGAATTATCAGTGTGATTTTTTAAAGAAAATTCACTAAAATGATAAACGTGAAAGAGTCTCTCGCACGACCAACAGCCTCACAGCTAGTCTAGCGACCACTGCTTTTCAGTCTTGGCACTTTCCCTTGTTGGTCCTGTAAAAATTTCAATTGAAAATATCAAGGTTGATATGAAATAAAATTACCCTAATTTATTTAAACGACCAACGTGTTTATTATTAGCAACTACAATTGAGAGGATTCGCAGAAAAACACAAATACCGAGAACGTTTCTAACAAGCTCAAATTCAGAATGAAGTTGATTACAAGAAAAATTAATCGGTCCATAAACCAGCTTATATTATGTCATAATTATGGGCTAGAATAATTGCGATCCTCGCTTCCACTACTGCGAAGTGATAAATTAAATAATATAATCAAATTCATAGAGCAGAACACTTAACAAAACGTACTTTATATATTCCAACTTAGAAACGTCACACCACATTGCCTTTGAATTCACGCCATGAAAAGAAGTGTGATCACTGTTAACAGATAAAAATGTTGACGGTTCGTTAAGGAGAGGTGAACTTAAATTTCAGGAAATGATAATTCTCAAAGGTGTTATTACCGGTATTCTCACCAAATTGCTACTTATGATTATATACACCGACAATAATAGACCTTTTTCTATTCTTTGTAAATTACTCGCTCTTGGGCGTCTTCCCTATTTATTCTAGTGTGTGTTTTATTGAACAAAAAATCACATATTTAATAAGCGTAAAGCCATTATGTATCCAGTCGCTTTTTAGGCTAACAAAACACAAATTACTTGCTCTGTATGTGGTTAAAGATAAGACGAAACGAAAGAATTGGGAGGAGATAATTGCTAAAGCAACTTTATGAACGGTGAAAGTAAATATCTAATTACATATAAAAAAAGACTGAACGTAGCAAGTGCGTTATCGTAGTGAATTTTCATAGAAACGATCTGGCACAAACTATTTTATTATAACTTTTTTTTCTTGTAACATAGAAATCTAAATTTTGGTGTATAGTTTACTTTTTATATCGTAAACCTAACTGCCAAATTTGGTTATCATAGCTTATTTATTTTTTGAGATTTTTTTTTTCGAATAGAAACTCAAAATTTTCCCGGAAAACTATGTCCGATTTTCCTGACTAACGAACTTATTGAATCCATTTACAAAAGGAACGTACATGCCAAATTTTATCAGAATCGGCCCATTATTTTTTGTTATCGGTGTGATATGTACATATATATATATATATATATATATATATATATATATATATATATATATATATATATATATATATATATATATATATATATATATATTGAAACATATAAAAATTGAAACTGACCCCGGATTTGGGTTCTGGGGGTCCTAGTTCGCGCTCATTTACAAAAAAATATTCAAAATTCAAAAGTCGGGATCTCCCCATTAGTGAATTTTTTCTACGAAATTCACTAACATCACACAGTGCATTGCTGAAGTATGGAATAAGTTAGATAAAAGCGAAACAAATTTTCTTTGCTTGACATCGTCGAACACTTCGATTTTATTTGATAAGAATACACATTTTGGCATGAAAGTCATTTGTTTTACAGTCATGGCGTTGTCAACACCTTTTTTAAATCTCGGCACCCTATTTTGTTCTTAATTTTGAGAGGCATTTTCATTGTCGTGCCGACAATATAAAAGTGTTAGCAGCTTACATAATAAGCACATGTGTGTAACATAAATTCAAATACAGAAAAAATTATATTGTTAATCAAAAACCTGTAAGATGGTAACACCGTCTCACCGTAAATACGCAGCCGGTGGCGTTGCCTTTTGTGGTTGGTTCTGATGGAAGAAAGAACGAGGACAGTCCAGCAGTGCGAGGTGGACTAGAGAGGGGAACACATTCCAAGAAGCATCAGCCCGCGACGCATGTACAATCATATACACAACAATTAGTATTCGATTTTGTTGTATTTTTTACCCAGTTGTCCAGTTTATTTCAATAAACCTTCTATTTAGACCATTGCTAATTTTCTTACATCAAAGGAATACACCTTATTTCTTCAGATTTTTAGTTCGGTTATTTTAACACTTCCCGACTATTTTAAGTGAAAGTGAATGTGAGTGCAATGGGTCCATCCATGTTTTTCAAATGTATATTCCTTCCAACGATCGTCTGATTCTATTATTGGAAAACGACACGAACATCAACTAACACCTTCAGGGTTTATTTGGAGTACAAATATTCACTACTGACAACCATCCTGTGAACAATGAGGCGGTGCTTAAGTTGACACCTATGCGAGAAAATGTGATTCTGGAATGGTGCAAATCAGGCAGTAAAGAGGAGGCGTTTAACCCAGCGTGTCCAAGGATGCAACAGTTTCAACATAGTTTGTTGGTCACCCTGTATGTGGAACAATCCACCAAGAGAAAGGAGTCTGTTTACAATTTTAAAAATCCTTGGTAAAAGATGGTATGAGGTTTCCAGGTTCTACAGGTGAGAGGATCGTGAAGGTAAATGTGGCCAGGTTAAAGAACCTAGAACTGTGTATCACGTTCGTACAGAAAACAGATGTTAACTCTAATTGCTTCCCCTTGGTGAGTGTAGGAATAGAAAACCGGGTTCAATTTGGTTCTGAACGTTTGGATAAGGTCGCGGCATTTCTGGTGAATATAACCCCGATCTTAGATTTTGCAGCATGTTGAGAGCTGGAGATCCAGGCTTATACATTAGTTTTAAGGGACTGAGGACTGAGCCTTGGAGAACAGCACTCACCACAGGTCGGGGAGCGGAGTATGCACCATTCATGCGTACACGAAAAGTTCGGTTGCTCAGAAAAGCTCTAATCCACAAAAGCAGAACTCAATTCATCATCAATTCCGCAAGATGACAGATTTGCAAAAAACGACTTAAAGGTACTCGGTCAGATGCTTTGGAGAAATCTAGATAAACAACGTCGACAGGTCTCCTGCTATCCACCAGTGTTATCCAATGGTCAACGCAGGTCAGTAAGTTTGTGAGTGTCGAGCGGCCGGGCGTAAAATCATAGAAGAAGCGTCTGCATGCATTTACGAATGATGGATTCTATAATTTTAGCTGCTAAAGGTGTTAGACTTGTTTGATGATAATTAGAAGGATCGTATCTGTCACCCTTCTTGAATCTTCCAGTAACATTCGCAGTCAGCCAGGATTGGGGCAGGATATGAGACGAAAAATAAGATTGCATAATTACGGCGAGAGGAGTGGCCAGCGCAGATCCACATCTCTTCACTACTTGGGCAGTTATTCTATCCGGGTCAGGTGAGCAACTTTCAGAGATTGGCTATTTCGGTCAGAATGTCACCGGGGGTAAAAGATATCGAAGACAACCCACCAGGTGGCACGGGCAAATTGATACCTGGCAGGGCATCTGCTGGTTCTTCGATGTAGTTCCTCGCGAAACACTCAACCAACTATTCAGGTGACTCCTCATCGGTTCTAGTCATCGCGTCATCAGATAGTCGCTGTGCAGGATGGAATACTCTTGATGTTAGTGACGATCGAATATGCTTGAAAAACATCTTCTTGTTTCCACTTAGCAAAAATTTCTTTTGTGTTCCTGCCGCGCCAAAGCGATCTTGGATTTAAGTGTGTAAGCAGAATCAAGACCGGAACGTCTGTAAGTCTTCCACAGAGTTTTGTTAAATTTTTTGTTTAAATGTGCCTTAAAAATATTTAATATACGTGAAATTCTTGCAATCATATGGACTTTTAAGGATCCTAACAAGAAAAGAAACATACAGAACACATTTAACACCACGGGGGTATTTTCATTGACCTGAGAAACAGGGGCACGCATATTTTTAACTGGTAAGTCACTAGTTGATTTAAGCAATTTTATTGAAAACCTATTATGCTGGCAAAAAATTGCAACTGCAAAACATTATTAGATTAGATGAGACTCAATGTCAGTGTGCTACTCCAATCCCCCCATCGCGGCCTCAGGTCTATTGTGGCCCACGCATTATTGCTTTAATTTCACCCATCAAATCGAACTTCTTTAAAAGTTGGTATCTTTGAGTGTGAAAGTTGGTTTGGTATGGTTCTTTAGGGGCTTTTTTCGCCATTAATTGACTTGTACTCTCATCTGAGCGAATTTGGTTGCCCGTTTCGAAGTTTACAGAGAGACAGCCTCTTTCCGACTTCGTCTGGATTTAACATACATGCATCATATGCTCCCGAGCAGCATCCAAACGAGGTCGTTTTCCCATTTCGAATCATATAGGAAGGGCCTCAACCTTCCGGTTTAATTCAGCGACGAGATACCTCTCCGGTTTCCTCTGAACCCGAAAACCGCCAGTGATACACTCACGGCAATATCACACGGAGTTCCGCTCCCAAGTGTTACATAAGCGAAGTTATTTATCCTTTTCGAAGCACAGAGTGGAGGCCTCAACTTTAAGGTGCATTTCACGTTTAGTGATCTCAGCCACTTCCAGGTTCGTTTGAAACCGATACCCGCCAACGCTTGACCCAAGGCTTTACCACGTGGTCGCGTTCTTTTTGAAGCTCACGGTGGAGGCCACAACTTCCCGGTGTCAATCACTCCCTAGAGATCAGGGCCTCCAGGTTCTTCTGAAACCGATACCTGCCAGTATTTAACGACAGGCAGGAGTTATTTTGGGCCTATTTTTTACCTCGTCCCCGGACCCACAAAGGACAAACTAAATGAGATTCTTAACATATTTGTTTGGTACTAGACATGTAATTTACCTTCGGAATAAACGCAAACTTCAGATTTTTTACATTATAAGCAGCTACCGACCTCCTTTCCTTTGTCACCCATTCTTGGAGCAAGTCTATGGAACAACACGATGAAGCCGAGATTGTCGCCCTAGACATATCCAAAGAATTCGACAAGGTCTGACACGCAGCGCTGTTTAATAAACTTCCGGTCTATGGCCTACCACCAAAACTCTGTACCTGGACAGCAAATTTCCTCTCCAACCGGAGAATTTCTCTTGTCGTGTCTTGTTCCTGTAAACTGTATCCAATTAATGAAGGAGTCCCTCAAGGTTCAGCTTTAGCTCCTACTTTGTTTATTCTCCACATCAATGACCTCCTCTCTAGCACATCCAACCCAGTTCACAGTTACGCGGACGACAGCACCCTCTACTCAAATATACAATATTCTGAGCCTGTCTCTTTAGCCCAATAAGATGAGGATCGCAATCTCATGGAGGCTTTGTCTCTGTGGATCTCCAAAAAATATTAGTTTGGGGAAGTAGGAATCTTGTACAATTCAACTCCACCAAATCTTACTCTTGCTTTCTATCTCATAAGAGATACACTAGCTCTAGACCCATCACAATGAACAACCAACTTATTCAAAGTAATGAGCCCTTTTCACTTGTTGGCATTTCTGTGAATCGAAATCTCAATTGGCACCAACATGTCACATCAATTGCAGTAGCGGCTGCTAAGAAATTAGGTTTCCTCTTCCGGGCTCGCAAATGCTTTTCGCCAGCTAATCTCTATACCTTATATACTTCACAAGGGCCAAACATCGAATACTTGTCCCACCTCTGGGGTGACGCTGCCGCTTCTACACTCGCTACCCTGGACTCCATTCAGAAGAGAGCTATACGTCTCATCGGTGACCCTACCCCCACCCAAAGGCTGCCATCCCTTGTCCACTGATGTGCCGTTGGTGACCTCTCTCTCTTTTTTTATAGATATCTGCACGGGCACTGCTCAGAGGAGCTTTCTTCCATAGTTTCCTCCACCTGCTGCCCCCAACAGATCTACCAGGGGAACAGAGCGAATGCACCCTTTTACTGTCCAGGTCACCAGACATAGAACATCTTGTTATGCCGGCTCTTTTGTCCCGATGACTTCCAAGTTGCCTCTCCTTCTCCTTCGAACCTCCAAACCTTCAAGTCCAGAATTAACAAGTTGCCTCCTCCCTCCTTGTCGACACCCACGGTACGATCGTGTTTAGGCTGTAAGCCCTCGTGGTGTGTTGTTGAAGTATAAAAAATCCTAGAGATAATCTGGGACTTAGGGCATGTAAAGGCGTGAAATAATTTCTAAACGTCAATACATCTGGCGTTGACATACTTGAAGGTTAAATCAAAGGCTTATACTTCCCGACAGATTTTTCATTATAAAAATGTTTATGGGTGAAATTTGGAACTTGTAATGAGCACTAATAAGTACAATTTGGAGAACACAATTCATTACAATACAGTTTTTGACGACCTGACCTGAGCTGACCTGACGATCGTTTCGCCGACAAAATCTGATGACGCTAACTCTGTTGGCAAAACGATCGTCAAGTCTAAAAACTATGTTGTAAAAAATTTGGTTCTCCAAATTGTACTAAAAACTTTTATAATAGGGGACCCGTCTGGAAATATAAGCCCTTGATTTAACCTTAAAGTATAAAGACATGGAATTGATAAAACCCTTTCCTTAATTTTGAAATCTCGTTCCGAGTCCTAAATTGATGTTTCAAAATTAAGAGGGCGAATGGAGATGATAATGGAAGATTGAGGCAAAATTAATTGTCGCTGACTTGATATTACTTCTTGTAAGCATCCTCGGTGATCCAGAAGAACCTCGGTGGTTCCTAGGTAAGAACGTGTGCCTCTGAACCGAAGGGTACTGGGTTCGATCGCAGGGTACTCCATTCACTTTTTCAGTACAAACTGTAACATTAACATTAACCGAGGTTGTGGCATTGTATTTGAGAAAGTTGAATGTCTGCACGTTCCGCCCTTCGGAGGGGGCGTAAAGCCGTCTGTCCCGTGTTCACCCTCTTTACAGAAAGGCAGGGGTTCGGCAAAATTTCCAGGATAGTGAGGTGAAACTGCTCCCTAGTGTCGGTGATTGGCCATAGTCGCGGAAATAGGCCGATGTTAAAGAAACAAAACACACACTCGGTGAGCCAGTTATAAAAACGTGCGTCTCTGAGCTCAAGGGTCCTGGATATGACTCCCGTTAGGGGATTATTTCACTTTTCAAGTACACACTAGTAGAATAAAGTCAATCGACTTTGTGACATTGTATTTGTTGAAATCCGAATAAGTTGGCCCTTCGCTAGAAGGTAATGTCGCCAGTGCCATAAACCATGCGATGTCGAGCATGTCAAGGATCCCTACGGAGCTTGTAGAAAGGCAGGTGTTACGTGATAGTTTCAGGAGAGTGAGCTTTGCTCCCTGCCGTTGGCGGTTGGTCATAGTCGTGGAAAATATATAGGGTGACGCATTGAAAATGAAACAGACCGATTTGCGTTCAGACATTTTTTTTAAGAAACGCTGAAACACGTTAATTTCAATATTGAGGGGGACATGTTTTGACATAAAACTCAACTTTGTCACATCAACCCCTTAAGGGTGGTGATAACAACCCTTATATTTTAAATAGGGAACATGGGTCGAGTGTTATATCATTTGAAAGCTCTTTCTTTTCTGAATTCAGCACAGTAATTTTTTTGGAAGTTCTATTAACTCGTTTAAAAATTATTCACAGTTGAAGATGCAAAAACGCATTTCACTCATTTCGATAAGAAATGTGCTGATAGTCAATGTTTTGTTGGTTTGTAAACAAATTGACTATCAGAACATTTCTTATCGGAATGAGAGGAATGTGGTTTATTATTTCAGTTTATGGGTCGGTTTGATACTTGATAGTACTACCGAAAATGAATTTCACAATGGTGTATTCTGTAGAAGAAAGAGTTGAAATAATTACTCTTTTTTTTCAAAAATGATGACTGTACCGCAAATTTGTATAATGAACGACATCCGAACAGACATGTTAACAGAAAATACATTTTGGAGTTAGTTGCAAAGTTTAGACAAAGTGGTTCAGTAGCCAACAAAAAACGGGATCCTAAATGTTAATTTCCGGTTAGAAATAAGACTACTGAGATTGAAGTTTTAGGAGAAATTGCTGCAGACCCAACTTTGAGCACGAGAAAATTGTCCACTGCTTCAAACATCAAAAGAAGAACTATTCAGCGAATATTGAAGCATCATAAATTTTACCCGTATAAAATTCATCTTGTACAATAACTGAATAAAGATGATGTTGTCGGCGGCTGGAGTTTTGTGAAGTTATGACTGCACGAATAGCTGATAACGGGAACTTTCCGTTCAATATATTTTTTTCTGACTAGTGTACGTTTTTATTAAACTCTACAGTTAATCGTCATAATTGTCGTTATTGGGCAGATAATAATCCAAGAGATTTTCACGAAATCCACACACAAACTCCACAGAAATTGAATGTCTGGACTGGCATTTTTGGAGACCGTTTAATCGGACCAATTTTTCTTGATGGCAATTTGAGTGGCGACAGTATTTCGAGTTACTAGAAGATATCGTTTACCCTCTACTAATTGACATTGTTGAAAATGATGATCGCCATCAAGAAAATCAATTAGTGTTTCAACAAGATGGAGCTCCTCCGCATTTTTCACAACGTTTTAAGGAGTTTTTGAACAGACAGTTTCCAGAGCAATGGATTCGGCGTAGACGTGCTATTGAGTGGCCGCCTAGATCACCGGATTTAACTCCTTCAGACTTCTTTCTATGGGGCCATTTAAAGAGTAGAATTTACACAACGGAACCGGAGTCTCTAGAAGAATTACGACGACGCATTGTTGAAGAATGCAGTCTAATAACTCCACAAATGCTCCAGAATGTCAGCGCTCGTTTTGAACAAAATTTGTACTTTTGTATGGAAGCTGGTGGTCAACAGTTTAAACACTAACTTAACTGAATAAACATTTTTGAACGTTCGGTTTTGTTTTTTAGTTTTTTTAACGAAAAATTGACTAATTTGGCATTTATTTTCACAATGAATGAAATACGTTCTTGCAACTTCAACTGTGAAAATTTTTTAAACGAGTTGATAAAACTTCCAAAAAAATTAGTGTGCTGAATTCAGAAAAGAAAGAGCTTTCAAATGAAGTAACACTAGACACATGTTCCCTATTTAAAATATAAGGGTTGTTATCACCCCCTTAAGGAGTTGATGTGACAAAGTTGAGTTTTATGTCAAAACATGTCCCCCTCAATATTAAAATTGACGTGTTTCAGCGTTTCTTAAAAAAAATTCTCTGGACGCCAATCGGTCTGTTTCGTTTTCAATGCGTCACCCTGTATAACAACGCTTGTAAATTCTGTTAACACAAAAAGTGTATTTTTGCAACGGATATTATATTTTTTTTCAAAATTGGCACCATGACGTCCTTGTTGCGTTGAGAATATTAAAATATTATTAAATAGATTATGCTTATTCATACAAGAGGATTAAGAGAATTGAAGTGTTTCAAAATTGCTGCTATGTGCTAATATAGCCAGCCATCCTTCAAGAAAATAATTTACCAAAATGACACAAAATTAAATTAATTCCTTTGAATTCGTAGCAAGCGGTAACATCATAATTTATAATGGTATACGCATTTTTTGGAATTCATGTAGTGTGAAACATTGTACCTACATCAGACAGAAAGCATTTACTTATCTGTTTCTAAGAAACGCTATTCCTCTTTTTAATTAACTCCGAAACCAATTACTCCATTAGATACATGTACCTATGTGAAAACAGGCGAACGCACCAGGTAAAATACACGACATGAACCCGACACGAGGTTCTCAAATTCATGCAAACTTCATTCAAGTGTAAAGACATTAATTAAACGGCAGAAAAATAAATGAAATTTACATAATTGACATAGGTAAAGAGTTTATTTGCATTGCATCGGAAGTGGCAGGCTCCGCTGAAGGTGGTTCAATGATCTATATGGGATGTTGCTTTAATTAAAATGTTTCGTGGAAAAAATAGGAAAACTAATTTAGCTGAAGTCACTTCTCGATGGGAAAAACAGCTGTCGTATTATGACATGTTTAAAGTTATTCTGAAAATAATATATTGTTACGTTCTACGGGGATTTGTTGATTAACAAAACACAGCTTTCCAAACTACTAATTTATTATTACCAACTATTTTCCAACACCAGTGTCAACTAAAATATTTCTCTTCTCTATTATTAAATGCCCATAGAACTATATTCCACTATCGCCTTCTATGATCGCTCCTTATACACCAACACTTACTGTTGACTCGCTTAACACTCTATGATCACTTTTCTACACCACCTTATTCAATACTGAACTAACTTACTCTGCACACCGCTCGTCTATTTATACTGTCTATAGAGATTCTAGACGTTCTGCACTATTTTACACTATTCTACACCTGTCACTTCTGGTTTATTCTAGAAATGTCATTCCAGAGTGTTCGCTGTGACACTGCCTCCCCCTTATATTCGATCGTCCAGGTCGAATTCTGACATTTCTCGGTACGGTGTAAGTCTGTGCATATGGACCACCTTCATCTTGCTCTTCGGGCTCCTCTGAATGCGATAGACAACGTCATTGATCCTTTTGACCAGTTTATACGGACCTTCCCATAATTTCTGTAGTTTCCCGCTAAACAAGACACATGCACGAAACATTTCAAAATTAACCATAGACATTCACTTTGAAACATTTAATTTCAACTCCTATGTAATGTTTCTAAAATGTTCGTCCAAATGTGACAATGTGACACATTCACGGAACGTTTCAGTGGTGAATATTATTGAGGATTTAAAACATTGAGTATAATCATGCAGTAATGTTTCGGAAAAAAAGATGTGCTGTTAAATTATTTATAGATATAGCCCATATAGAAACCATGTGCTTGACTCTCAAAAATTAGGAGAAAGTATGGGAAGAATAAGAAGGCAATGGCTCCACTACGTGTGCAATCTGCAATTTTCAATGGTTGTGCTGGAAATAATTATAGGTACATAATGGTTGTGTGATTTTGTTATATATTCTATTTTAAATTCTGTGTTTTATTTTAAAGAAAATTTACTTGAAAGAACCTCAATACAGTAATGGAAAGGGAGGTAAGTGGAATATGTTTGCATTCTTAGGTTTTTTATTCCATATGTATTGCATATGTTATAACTATTACTACCACCACTTCTAAACAATACAGTTTCTTGATTTTTCCTTAGTATTAACAGATACACAGCATAACAAACAATTATATGTGACAAACATTTTTTATGTTCATATGATCATGTTTCCTAACCTTACATTTTGCGGTTTCTAGTTGGTTGTATGTTGTAGATAAACATTTTACATTACTTATTTATTTGTGGGTGGAAACGAAATGATGAATTCGTCAAAATACTTTAAATGTTCTCATCTGCGTCGCATGGTAAAGAATGCAATAGCACAGGAATATGAAAGTCTAAGCAAAATTGATACAACCATTGAAAATTCAACATCATCACCTACAATTTTTAATAGATATGCTTGATCTTGGGGCTACATTAAGCACCAGCTTCACTCCTATATCAAATATTTAATATGGTTATTGTTCTTGAGGGTGGTGTTTTCAACATGAAAGAATATGCTTACAAATAAATAACTATATGATTATGTTATTTGGGCATTGCAGTGCATTTTAAAGTCATTGATTTTTTTTCAGAGGCTGTCCGCAGAAAGAATCTTTGCCATCACAGACCATTTTTTTCAGGAAGTTGTTTCTAATTGGCTAAGGCATAATCAAATCTTAGAGTCAGAAGAAAGAGATTAAAATAGAATTGATATTTTTGTTATTCAGAATACTTATTCATTTTAATTGCTTTTTCAGAAAATCTCATTGATCTTTTATGTTGGTTCTTTTTCATTTGAAAAAATTAAATAAATGTTGGTCGTTTTAATGAATTTTTAGATTTATGTGTGATTGATTAGTGATTGATTTTTTGTTTCTTGTATTATGTTTTATTCTAACATGTTATTTTGTTTTGTTCCTGTGATAAATATCTTTATCCTTTCCTTTTTATTCCTTATATCAGTGAAAACTAATTTTTTTTCTGTTTTATCTGAATAAATTCATTTAACTATTTTTCTGACAGTTGTTTTTTATTTACCTACATATGAATATAAATAAATAATAAACATAAGTGTATATATCTTTTCTGTTTAAAACAATATGAACTAATTTCTCAAATATGTCATAAATATTTTTAGTATTTTAAATTTGTTGAGTAGGTACCTATACTACTAGAAATTATATGATGTATGCAAAAATTAAACATAATTCAAGTCTTGAAAACTCAATTGCCAAGACTTGAGTTTTCTGAAATTTTGCATTGTATTACTAAAATATTTGTAACATATTTAGTGTCATTAGTTTTTGTATTGTTTTAGAAGTGATATATATATATATATATATATATATATATATATATATATATATATATATATATATGTATGTATATATATATATATATATATATATATATATATATATATATATATATATATATATATATATATATGTATCTATTTTAAAACATTAAATAGGCATTCTAGAGAGGTTATCATTACTTTGATCAGAAACATTCCTGCAACTTTCTGAAAACATTGTGCGGGTATGTTTTGAAACATTACTGAAACATTCGACGGAAATGTTTCAATGAAACAAATTTTAGGTAGGACATGGGTCGTCTTCACAATGAATGAGAAACATTTGGGTGACTTACTAGTGAATGTTTCATGTTTCTAAAAACAATTTCTGAAACGTTTCCTAGATATTAATTTGTTTTCTGGGTTAGATGACCGTCGCTTGCGTCGTACTGGCTTGTAGAACAACACCCGATCTTCTTCTTTAAAACCAGCTGAATTAGGTAGCACGTCATAACGGGTCTTCATGCGGTCGTTGTCTAATCGTATATGCAGAGTGGATGATTTTCCTTCTCGTCAATATGTCGGGGCTTCTTTCAAGCGAAGTTTTTTGCTGGTACTAGTTCTTCCGTGTAGTTGCTGTTGTTCTGATGTTTCTACTTGCACAAATATATCGGCGGGTCCTATTCATCCTTTCGACATCGGCTATGTCCCAACAAATGTGTTTACTGGCCTCTTTCGGGGTTGGCTTCACATTTACGTGGTCTTTGCACCATTCGTCTTGTATTTCTCTCATACTTTCTTCTTCACTTGCTTCTGGCTGAGTAACTGGGTCGTCTCTTCCTCTCACATCTCTCTTCACTGGAATGTCACTTTCACGGCTTGCGTTGCTATTTTCGTCTATGGTAATTTTCCGTACTACTAGGTTACTGCCAGGCGACATTATTATTTCTTCACCGCCGATAGTCAGGATGTTAGTGCCAAGATCAAGTTTAGCGCACTGACCCTGAAGTATGTCCAAGCCAATTATAATCGGGTCTGATATGGCGGCGACTATGGCTCTCTGCTTTACCTTCCATGTCCCAATTTGCAGCTCTACGTCAGTTTCGCCAAATACCTGGATCCGATCACAACCGGCTGCATTTACTCTGTACACTCTGTCTGGCTCTCTTACTCGCCATCTTGGAACCATGTCGCGGCGAATAATCGTCCTAGGTGCGCCTGTGTCGACGACCATCTGAGCCTTATTGCCGCTTACGTATCCGTCTACGACGAGTGCGCTGCCAGAACCGCTAACCTGAGAAATGGTTACTGGCCTCAGCTTCACTTTTTCCCTTAGGCATGATCTTAGAGCCCAACATTCGCCCCTTATATGTCCCACCTTGCCGCAGTTCCAGCAGCGCAAGGCATTTGTACGGTGAGCTCTTATTGGGTGTTCATGAGACGTCGGCCTTATTTGTTCTGTTATTTTCTCTAGTAGCTGCATGATATTGGATGACTCTGTTTTATTTTCCTCTTGGACTTGGAGACTGCGAACTTTCACATGACTTTCCGACGCTTGCTTTACCACTTCAAACTCCAAGGCATGTGCCAAAGCATCGTTCAAGTTTTTATGTCTTGCCATCCTCAGCGCCTGCTGCGTGTTGGTATCTCTGATGGCGTCAATGAAGGTTTGCACCGACAGCTGGTTTAAAAACTCCATCGGAGCTATAGGGTAGGCTAATCGTGTCAGTTTGACAACGTCGGCGTGGAGATGTTGGAGACTTTCGCCCGGTTTCTGCCAGAGACTTTTTAGCTGAGTTTGATACAGCTGTTGTAGGTTCTGGTCCCCAAATCTCATTTCTAGGTAATACCGAATGCTGCCGAAGCTGTTCTGTTCCTCCCTGGGAATTCCTTGAAGCACGTCGAGGGCATCTCCTCCGAGAGCTACTATTAACGAGGTCGCTTTCTCTCTCTCGCCCTAACCATTTGCTGCAGCAGCGGCTTGAACTGGCGTAGATAAATACCCCATGGGACTCAGCCATCAAATGTGGGAACCTTAATTCTTACGACCGGGCTATCTTCGAGCCTGATGTTTCCTTTGGCTAGAGTTTCGCACTTATTTTCTAGTGATTGTATTTTCTGATGCACTTCCTCTTGGATATTCGTCAGCTTGTCATATACATCGTCGCTGATACCCCTTACTCTGCTTTCTACTTGCTGGAAGATGTCCTCTTTTACCTGCTTCATACGTTCGTCGACACATAAAGTAATATTCTCAATTCTGCAGACCTGTTCTTGTAGAATGTTCTTTGTTTCTTCATCTCTTCTTCTCATTTCTTCTTTTGCTTCTTCGTCCCTTTTTCTCAGTTCCTCTCTTATTTCTCCGTCTCTTTTTCTCATTTCTTCTTTGGCTTCTTCGTCTCTTTTTCTAGCTTCTTCATCTCCTTTTCTGGCTTCTTCTTTAGCTTCTTCGTCTCTTCTTATGGCCTCTTCATCTCTTTTTCAGGCCTCTTCGTCTCTTTTTCTCATTTCTTCTTTGGCTTCTTCGTCTCCTCTTCTGACCTCTTCTTTCATTTCTTTAATCAATTCCAATAGCTGTGCGTCCATACTGGCTGTTGCTCTACGTGTCTTAGGCATAGACGTACTTAAAGATTGTACACAGTTTATTCTGTTTAAAAAAACACACCCAGTTATGACTTCCTGCTGACACTGATCTTCCAGGGATTCTAGAAATTTTCACGTTGTTCAACGAATATTCTGGAAAATATTTCTACTAGCAACTCGAAAATCCCACTTCTGACACCAGTTGTTACGTTCTACGGGGTTCTGGATTTGTTGATTAACAAAACACAGCTTTCCAAACTACTAATTTATTATTAACAACTATTCTCCAACACCAGTGTCAACTAAAATATTTCTCTTCCCTATTATTAATTGTCCATAGAACTATATTCCACTATAGCTTTCTATGATCGCTCCTTATACACCAACACTTACTGTTGACTCGCTTAATACTCTATGATCACTTTTACACCACACTACTCAATACTGAACTAACTTACTCTGCGCACCGCTTGTCTATTTATACTGTCTATAGAGATTCTAGACGTTCTACACTATTCTATACCTGTCACTTCTGGTCTATTCTAGAAATATCATTCCAGAGTGTTCGCTGTGACAATATTGTATCTCAATGTACTCAATATTAATACTTTATAATTAAACGATCAACAGAACTTACCTGAAGTTCGATCGTAATTATACGAGTCGTCCGGTCTGAAGATATAATTATTAGATGACAAAGTAGTACGTGTCCTTGACGTACTTTCGAGCACAGGCTTTAAAGATGAAAACGTTTTTCCCCTTCCGTCTGCCGGGTTCCAGGGTCTCTGCCAGGTAGCCATCGTGCCTAGATTCACCTGTCATATAAATTTAAAGATTAAAGGCCCCGAAATGTTCCCTCGACTATAGGGTGACAGAGTGGGTGGGAAATTATATCTTAGGACCGGACGACTCGTATAATTACGATCGAACTTCAGGTAAGTTCTTTTGATCGTTTAATTATACTTCGTCATCCGGTCCTCAGATATAATTATTAGATGACAAAGTAGTTGTTTAGAGATAAAGTGTCGAGGGTCATTTCTGGGCGAGATAGACTAAAGTAGAGAGATAATGTAACTTATTAGCAACTTTAGACACCAATTTTCTTCGATAATGAGTTACTGTCGGTACTTAACACAGTCTGTAGAAAAGTGTTAGTTTGCACTAAAGGTCTGTTGTAGAATTTGGCAAAAGCTGACGATGTTTTGCTCCAGCCTGCTGTCCTCCGAATGAGTTCCAGGGACAGACCTTTCCGAAGAGCTGTCGATGTGGTGGCATGCGGGTGGAGTGTGCCGTGAATATGGAGAGACATCCACGCCAGCGAGTCTGAGGGTGTCCTTAACCCATCTGCTTAGGGTTTGTTTGGAGGCGCGACCATGAGGTTTTTTATGGGTCAAAAAAAGGTGGTCACATTCTGGGGTTCGTAACTTTTCGGTTGCGGTAAGGTATTTCAGAACGAGAGAGGCCACGCAAAGCGAGAGGGTCTCGTTGAAAAACGGCAAGTTGAGCGTCGGCTGCGTAGCGTTAGACCGGGACGTCTTGACCAAGTCGGGGATTAAAATGGTGAGACCCGAATCTGTTAGCTTGATGTTACTACATTTAATGAGGGAGATTGTTTGCAGTCTTTGACCAGTTGCTAGGGCCAAGAGGGTAACCAGCTTGCAAGAGAGTTGCCGTAGGGTAGAGTCCGTCGCGGTTTGGAAATGCGACAATACTAGTTGTGGGTCCCAGGTGGTGCTGTATTTCGGGCCCGGCGGTCTCAGTTTGAAAACTCCTTTTAGGAATCTCCGTATATGAGGGTCAACGCTATATTTGTTGGTGACTATGAGCGATAAGGCTGCTCGATGTGAATTGAAAGAGCCATACGCATTGCTTGTCGAGTCCAATAAGTGTTGGAAAAAAACCAGTATGTGAGAAATTTCGCCTGAAAAGAGTGAAATTTGTTCCTGGTCACAAAATTGCCACCACAACTTGAATGTGACATTATATTGAGTGATGGTGGAAGGCGTCAGAGAGCTTATCATGGTAGCCGCAGCGCTGGGTGGAATTGCTTGGCGGTAAAGCGCTTCCCTGATAACTTCGCGGCTACCAGGGTAAGGTTGGCCCATAGGGGGTGCTCCTTGGTACTGAAAGGAGAGAATAATAGGTCAGCCGCAGGTGGGAAGAAGAGTGGTTCGCCCACGGTTAGCTTACTAAAGAGGGGGTATCAGGGTTGTCTCTGCTAGAACGGGACCACGAGGATACCCGTTGCGTTATCATGACAGAGTTTTTGTAATGATCGCAATATTAGGGAGAATGGTGGAAAAGCATAGAATAAAAAGTGGTTCCAAGGGACTGTGAAAGCATCCACTGACATCTCCAAGAAATATACCGTCGGGACTTGTGAGTGGCGGATGACGCGAACAGGTCAATTTCTTGTTGACCAAACTGCGCCACGATGCTATTAAATGCGTCCCTACCTAGGCACCATTCAGTATCGGCAAGTAAGACACGAGAGGCTTCGTCTGCCTCTCGGTTATCTGCCGAGCTAACGAATGAGGCGAGGAGCCATAAGTTTCGGTTTTCCGACCATTGCCAGATAGTTCGTGCTAGGCGATTTAATATGGGAAAACGAACACTCCTCATCCTGTTGATGTTTGATAACGCTCTAGTATTATCCGTTCGGATGAGGACACTGACATTGGTTAGAGGTGCAGTGAAACACTGCATGCCGTAGACGATGGCTTGAAGCTCCAAGACATTGATGTGATGATCTTTCTGCGAAACGGTCTACCAGCCGTTTGTACTTTCGCCATTGCAAAAAGCGCCCCAACCGGAGAGACTAGCATCCGTGTAGATTTACATGTCGAAGGTGTCAGTCTTTAGGAGAATAGAGGAACTATGGATGTTGTTGCTCCACCAGTTCAGATCAGAATACACTTCTGAGTTCAGGGTCATTATGGCCTCGTAATTGTCCGAGGCGTGTGATAAGGCTAAGTGCTTCTCACACTCAAATGTCTTTGTATAAAGCCATACGTATTTTACCCACGGACAAGCTGAAGTGATAATGCCAGCGAACTGTGCAAATTTCTTAATTTTGCATGTGTTATGATGTTGGAAATAGGGTATCTAGTTGAGAATTCGCCGAGGCTTTTCGTCTGGAAGTTCAAGCGTCATTCGGAGGGAGTTAAATGTGAACCCCAGGAATTTCCACGTGGTATTTGGAGAAAGTACACTCTTCTCCGAATTGATTAAGAAGCCAAGGGATTCCAGGGTGCGAATTGTCGTAGCGACGATGCGACTACACTCCTCGCTGGAGCTACCTATCAGTAAGAAATTATCCAAGCTATTCACGCAGGAAATGCCTTTAGAACGTAAAATACGCACTATTGGTTTCATGAGTTTGGTAGAGGTATAAGGAGCAGACGCCAATCCAAAGGGAAGGCAAGTGAACTTGTATAGAGTTCCTGCGAAAGAAGACCGCAGGAATTTCCGATCGGCTGGGTGAATGGGGAGCAGATAGTATGCTTCCTTGAGGTCGATGGTTGCGGAATGGCAGCCATGGTGGATAAATCGCATTGCGGTTTGAGTGTCCTCCATTTTAAAGTGGGGAGCGGTTATATACGCATTTAGATGCTTAATGTTCAGAATGAATCGTTTTTGGCCATTGGATTTATCAGCGAGGAGTATCTGCTCAGTATGCCTTATGATGGTCCCTGACCCAGCACATGATGGTTCCACTGGCCGTGTCTTTCAATACGCCCAAGGCCGGTTCTGGTCCTATAAATGGTTCTGCTGATCCTCTCTTCGGGAGACTGTCAACTTTTTCATTGCATTTGAGCCTTGAGTGATCCGGCACCTAGATAAGGGTGACCTCATTCTGCCCAGCCAGGTCGCTCGTCTCGTCTCGGCATTCACTAACCAGTCTGGAATTTACCCGTGGGCTACTTAAGGCCTTAAGGGCTGCCTAGCTGTCTGTGGCTATGAGGATCCGTTTGTTGGTGTAGCCCCTCCTCTTGTTCTCTCGCACGCAGTGCAAAATAGTGTACATTTCGGCCTGAAATACCGTTGCATCAGCCCCAAGGGAAATACTGTGACTTACTCGGGTTCCTTCCGAATAAACGCCTGCCCCCGTTACACGCTCCCCGTGGGATCCGTCCGTGAACCAGACGAGCGCATCCCGTGGTAGGCCTGGTGTCTCCCCCCGCCGGGTTGAGGGTTCGTTTTAAGGAAAAAATACGTACGACACTCTTCAAAACTGTTACCTACCAAATTTTATTGGTAAATAACTATGACGAACTATGAAAGTAACAACAACATCTCAAAAGTTGAAGAAAAAGAGCTTATAAATGCTGTGGCATATGGATTATAGTTTTAGTAGGCCATGATCGAATGGCATAAAAAAGAGCTTTCACAGGATCTGTAGACTTCTTTATTTTCTACCTTTTGGGATTCCACTAAAAAAAATCGCGTTATAAATATTAAAGTTACAGGCGTGTTTAAATATTAGAAGGGTGACAAAAAACTTCTCTGGAATTTCTAATATTTCTTCTTTTTTGAGGAATGCCAACGACAGTGGCGTACTTATTTTCTTCCTAAATATGACCCTGACCCTTTCTCCCATTTTTTGACACTGAAAAACTGCATTAGTAGGCTCTGGTCAGATGACCTAGTAAATAATTTTCACAGCATTTATAGACTTTCCCATCATATGTCTTTTGATCTTTTGCTCATCAAAATCGAATAATAAATACAAAGGTTAAAGTGGTGTTTCCAGTTTAAATAGGCTACACTATATATATATATATATATATATATATATATATATATATATATATATATATATATATATATATATATATATATATATATATATATATATATATATATATATATATATATATATATATAGGGTGTCTCTAAAACGTATGTACAAAATGCTATGACAGATTCCTTATGCTAAAATATGTGTGTTTTGTTTATTTAACGTCGACCTATTTCCGCGACTATAGCCAATCACCGACGCCAGGGAGCAGTTTCACCTCACTATCCTGGAAATTTTGCCGAACCCCTGCCTTTCTGTAAGGAGGGTAGGGATATTTAACGTGCCCAACATCGCATGGACACGGGACCGACGGCTTTACACTCCCTCCGAAGGGCGGAACGTGCAGACATTCAACTTGCCCAAATACAATGCCAGAACCTCGGTTGTATTGAAAGTACAACAGTATGTACAACAGTATGTACTGAAAAATTGAAAGGAGTACCCCGGGATCGTACCCAGCACCCTTCAGAGGCACACGTTCTTACCCCTGAACCAACGAGGCTCCAGCCCTGTAAGTTGAAAGACAAAAAAGTTAGAGGTATTAGAAGAAAAATAAATTGGAGTTATCCTCAAAACGTCAAAGTCACGATTTAAAACGTCAAAATTGACAACATTTAGGCAAATAACTTGAAACTAATACGAGCTATGGAAAGAAAATGTCGCAAGAAGAATGTTTTACAAACCCTTTCAACCGTCATCGTCCTTCATTTTACCAAAATGTTTCCAGAAAATTCATTTCAAATAGACCTTTTCTCTGATCCTTTGTCAGTAGTCTTCACTATAGAGTTTATCGTTTAATGGTAAATAATTTTTGTCGAATTTTCGTAAAAAATCAATAAAGCTCAATATATCCGTTATTATACAAGATACGAAACAAACTTGTATACATTAATTATACGGTGTCTTGAGCTACACCTTAAAAAACTATTTCTCCAATCACAGGCTGGTCCATAAGTCGTTGGTGATACAAATTTTCTTTTTTTTTTAATCGAACACGCCCTATGTTATTGCATTTTCCATCGAAATATAATGCATGTTTGTAAGAAAACAAATTATGCACGCAGCAAGTGCGTTATGGTTGAAAATTTTTATTAAATGCTTCAAATTTGCTATTTGCCTATAAGGTTGACCAAGAAATCAGCTTTTTCGGGAGCACTTTAAGTTTGCTTTCGTAAATTTTTGTACATTTTCGAACAATAAAGTTATTTTGATGAAAGATGGCACATTGTTTCTACTATATAGGTTATACTGGTAACCAAATTTGATGCCTGCTTTCTTAAAAAAACACATATTTGCTATTAAACAACATTTTAATGAAAATTCACTACCATAACGCACTTGCTGCGTCCAGACTTGTTGTATAATTATATAATAAAGAATAATGCTTTATCATTATGCTATATTAACAGAATAACAAAATATTGGTTGAAATAAAGAGAAATAATGAGGCGAGAGTGAAGATAAGTCTTTGTATCGGCTATAGAAATGTTTGTGGAAGAAGAAAGAGAAGAAAAAGCAAGATCGATCAAAATTCCGAAAGTGACATTAAATAAAATTGATTTGGCAGTTTGATCGAGGATTTTACAAAATTATGTTGATACAAGCAAAAGCACAGCTTCTTTGTAAGGCATAATGTATAATTTTGACCACTAATAAATGATTATTATGAATGATTATTTTTGTTAGGTTAATATTTTTGTACACATGGTACAATTATTTTTCGTACCAAATAAATTGTTAATAGAGACAGTACCTTCCCCTGATGTAGATATTCAATTTACGCCCCATATGTATCTGCATTGCTGCTAATTGGCAAGGGAAGTTAATCAAAATGACATTCGCTAATCCAAAACAATTATTTAACATCAGTGTTACAAAACGTTTCCAGACATAATATATTTTATTATCAGAAACAGCCATTATCTGTTATAAATCTCAATTCGACCGACTGTATGTTACGTTCAGAAATAAATAAAAACTTTTCACTACGTGATACACGGTGCACAATATCGCTAATATAAAAACAAACAGGCCGAATCGGCCAATAAATCAACACCTTATCTTTACACACACTTTAGCGCAACACACAAAAATGTTGATTTATATCGAAACTGCCGGAGTTAATAAATATATACACATCCCCCCATAAGCGATACGCAAAAACATACCAGAAAAAAATCCCGCCGTGGCGACGAATATGGATCTAAGGGTACGACGTGCAAGAGGGGGGTTGGGTGGCCATATGAGCCGCAAATCATCGGCCGGAATTCCTAAAACGCACCCGCTTCCGGCCCCAGCATAAATCCGAGACCGGATTCGGCAGATTGCCTTCCACTGTTCTGAATCATACGACCCCTTGCTGGATTATGGCTTATATTTATATAATATAAATAACTGATACTGACCGCTGTTGACCACTGACCCACAAGAGTTAGAGTTACTAGTTCATGTTCCGCTCAGCTCGACGTCTCAGATATTCAATATCCCTTCGAAGGGAAACATCCAATGCACAACCTGTATCTTTCAGAATAATTGAGTATTAAGTTTCGCAACAGATTCCAAACTGATAACCAAACTTGATTATATGGGGGCTACTAAAAATTGCAAGGTTGTAATCTTTCTTCCAAAGAAAAAAGTCCGGGTGCAGCAGGTGCGTTATACTGGTGAATTTTTATAAAATACTTTTAATGGTGAATACAGGGTTACAACTAATAATTGCTCACTATTGGCATCTCGGTAACGGTAAGAGATACAGAGGTGGTTGAATTACCAAAAAGTTGCATATATTTTAACTGATTTAATATCAGAAAACAAATTTTGAATGCGTAGATTCGTTCCTGATATATCCTGAAAAAACTGGAAAACTCAATTTTCAAAATTTTACAATAAATCTCTTATTATCAAAAAGCAACTACAGGTCTATTTCTCTCCTTTTAGTCATCTCTAAAGTGATGGAAAAGTATATAAACACCGAATTACTAAAATTTCTTAAAAAACACAGTCTAATCCACGACAGGCAGTATGGATTCCGTCAGCGCAGATCAACTGCCGACCTCCTTTGTCGCTCTTGACATATCCAAAGGTTTCAACCAGGTCTGGCACGCAGCGCTGCTTAATAAACTACCGGCCTATGGCATACCACCAAAACTATGTACCTGGAGGTCAAAATTCCTCTCCAACCGGAGCATTTCTGTTGTTGTGGATGGCCATTCCTCTAAACTATATCCAATTATTGCAGGAGTTCCTTAAGGTTCAGCTTTAGCCCCTACTTTGTTTCTTCTCCACATCAATGACCTCCTCTCTAGCACATTCAACCCAGTTCACAGTTACGCGGACGACAGCACCCTCCACTCAAATATACAATATTCTAAGCCTGTCTCTTTGGCCCAACTAGATGAGGATCGCAGACACATGGAAGGTTCTGTCTCCGTGGATCTCCAAAAAATATTAGACTGGGAAAGTAGAAATCTTGTACAATTCAACCCCACCAAATCTCAGTCTTGCTTTCTTTCTCATAAAAGATACACCAGCCCTAGAACCAACGCAATGAACAACCAAGTTATTCAAAGTAATGAGTCCTTTTCACTTGTTGGCATTTCTGTGGATCGAAATCTGAAGTGGCACTAACATGTCACATCAAATGCAGAAGCGGCTGCTAGGAAATTAGGTTTCCTCTTCCAGGCTCGCAAATATTTTTCACCAGCTCATCTCTATACCTTATATACTTCACAAATAAGGCCAAACCTCGAATACTGCTCCCACATCTGGGGTGCTGCTGCCGCTTCTACTCTCGCTATCCTGGACTCCATTCAGAAGAGAGCTATACGTCTCATTGGTGACCCAACCCTCACCCAAAAGCTGCGATCCCTTGCCCACCGACGTGCCGTTGGTGACCTCTCTCTCTCTCTCTTTTATAGATATCTGCACGGGCAGTGCTCAGAGGAGCTTTTTTCCATAGTTCATCCACCTGCTGCCCCCAACAGATCTACCAGGGGAACAGAGCGAATGCACCCTTTTACTGTCCAGGTCACCAGACATAGAACATCCTGTTGCGCCCGCTCTTTTGTCCCGAGGACTTCTAAATTGTGGAATTCCTTGCCGGCACATGTTTTTCCTTCTCCTCCGAACCTCCAAACCTTCAGGTCCAGAATTAACAAGTTGCCTCTTTCCTCCTTGTCGACAGCCACGGTACGATAGTATTTAGGCTGTAAGCCCCCGTGGTGTGTTGTTGAAATAAATTTAAAAAAAATAAAAAAAATAAAAAAAAAGGGCTCCTAATTTTTGCTACGTGAGCATAATTTGATATGAGCAATCAACTGACAGCATCAGAATTGACGTATCTGTTCTAATTTCTGCGCAGCGATAGTCAACTTTTTTTCTCTTATGGCCGCCATATTGGATTTTTTAATTTTTCAGATGTTAAAAAAATTCACCTTTCGAATGATATAACACACTTTATATTTTTCTTCATAAACATTGTACAAATAAATAAATAAACTAAATATGGTCCCAAATATCAAGTAGGTATGTGTCATTTTATTATCAACATTCATTATTTGTCAAAATGTCAACATAGAAGATTTTAATTAACAAAATAGAATCATATTAACCATAGATACTAACGAAACTTACAACTAGTGATTAAACAAACTAACAATACATAACAAATACTTCCTACTAAATAATAAATATGTGTAATGTGAATGAAGATGTTCCAAATGTCTTCCATTGTTATTTATGCATTGACGAACCCTCTGGCGCGTATCCAGTGTTGCTGATCTTATCATAGCAGGAGATATGGAGCAAATTTTATTTATTATAATATTCTTTAACTCTTCTTCGTTGACAAAATGCTCAAGATAAACTTAATTTTTGACATATCCCCAGAAGAAATAGTGCATTAGGGTTAGATCTGGGGATCTTGTCGGCATGCGAGCGGGTCCATTATTGCCTATACATCTATCTCCAAACATTTGGTCTAGATGCTTATCTAGTAAAAGCTTTTTTACGGCTCGGCAATTACGTGCAGGTGCACCGTCTTGCTGAAACCATATGTTGGCTTTTTGTTGTAAAGGGAGGTTATAAAAAATCCATAAGGTCATTAGTTAACAGATGAAGGTATCCGTCGCCATTCAACCTATTGCTTATGAAAAATGGTTCTATAACCGTATCGTCTAAAACGCCACACCAAACGTTTATACTCACACTACTTTGATGTCGCGACTCATATAAAAGATGAGGATTCTCTGTACTCCACTAAGGACAATTCTGTCTATTAAACAAACCGTTATTTGTAAATGTACTCTCATCCGATCACAATATGTTAGCTGTGAAAGCATTGTGTATTTGCAACTTCTTAGTAAACCATTGGCAAAACTGCAACCGCCGGTCTTGATCTGGCTCATAAAGTGCTTGCACTATGGTGTATTTATAAGGACGGTATTTGTGTTATTTCAGAATCTTTGGCGATAGCTGTTGGCTTATTCCACATTCTCTCACAATATGTGTTGTGGCTAAGTATTTATATTGACTTCAGCAAGAGCATTTATTTCGTTAGCACTGGGTTCCACATTGTAGGGAACACGCTTTCTCATCAAAGTACCAGTTTCATCCATGACTCTTGCTATTCTGGAGAAGATATGCCGACTTGACTGCACAAGTTCTGGATATTTTTCTTGGTATAACTGGGAAGCACGGGTCGAATTTCTAAAACTTCGGATGTATGCTTCATACATATCTCTTCCACAGTAAAGCGAACCATTTTGGAAATACAATTTTAGAACAAACTTAACACACGTCTTGAAATAAAATGTTTTTAATGCATAAATCAAGTAGAAGATTTCAAACTAACAGCTCAAATAAATCGTAACAACAAATTACAAAACAATGACACAGACCTACTTGATATTTGCGACCATAATTACTTTTTTATTTATTTGTACAATGTTTATGAAGAAAAATATGAAGTGTGTTATACCATTCGAAAGGTGAATTTTTTTGCCATCTGAAAAATTAAAAATACAATATGGCGGCCATAAGAGGAAAAAAAGTTGACTGCACAAAAATTAGAGTAGGTACGTCAATTCTGATGCCGTCAGTTGATTGCTCATATCGCAAGCAAAAATTAGGAGCCCATTTTTGATAATAAGGGATTTATTGTAAAATTTTGAAAATTGAGTTTTGCAGTTTTTTCAGGATATTTCAGGAACAAATCGACATATTCAAAATTTGTTTTCAGATATTAGATCACCTGAAATTTAAGCAACTTTTTGGTAATTTAACCAACTCTGTATCTCTTACTGAGATGCCAATAGTGAGCAATTAATTAGTTGTTACCCTGTATGTATTATTTTAATAAAAGTAGGCATCAAATTTGGCCACCAGTATAATTATATAGCAGAAGAATGTAGAATGTTTCATCAAAATAACTTTACTATTTGAAAAGCTGCAAAAATTTTTCGAAAATAAACTTTAAATATTGCTGAAAAAATTGTTCCGATTTCCTTGGCCAACGAACCTCTTCAAGCATTATTCACAAAAAGATTTCCAACGAAACTCCAAAAAAAAAAATTTGCACGAAAATTTGCAAACAACTTCTTCACGAAAATCGGAAACAATTTTTTTACAATAACTCATTAAACATTTGTGTAACATAAATCTCACGAAGAATGATTTTTATGGGAACACAAAAGGGTTTTTGCGAAAACTAACCATTTTTTTTACAAAAAATTTGCCTAAAAGATACACAAATTTCAAATGATATAGGTATATCATTTGAATTTTGTGAGGTAGTCACTCTGTAATAAGTGCGAAAAAAAGACTGCAAAAAACATTTCTAAAAAAAATACACTAATGACGAGATCTGTGTGTATATATATATATATATATATATATATATATATATATATATATATATATATGTATATATATATGTATATATGTATATATATATATATATATATATATATATATATATATATATATATATATATATATATATATATATATATATATATGTATATATATATGTATATATATATATATATATATATATATATATATATATATATATATATATATATATATATATATATATATATATATATCGTACCGATAACTCAAAAAATAATGAGCCGATTTTGGTGAAATTTTTTGCGTACCTTCCTTTTGTAAGTGGCTTGGACAAGTTCGTTAGCCAGGAAAATTAGACTATTTTTTCCCGGGAAAATTTTGGGTTTTCTTTCGGAACATTTTTGTATCTCCGAAAATAACAGAGCTGTGGCAACCAATTTGGTATATGTGTTTCTATCATCAAACTAACTCCACATACCGAAATTTAGAATTCTAAATTAAAAGGCAAAAAAGTTATAGGCATTTAAAGAAAACCATTTTGGGTGCCACCGGTGATTAGAGGAAAGCACAAGATCAAAATATTTTTTGTGGTTAACAAAACAAAATTAAACATTACATACAACGGTTAAGTTTTCTTGACGCAAAAAGGCCAAGGAGTAGTAGAAAAAATATTTTGGTTTTTTTAAAATTTTTCTTCTGAAAACGTCAAGTCGCGATTTGAAACGTCAAAATTTGCAATTTACAGACAAATACTCTAAAACAAATACGCATTATGTAGAATAAATCTCATAATAAATGTGTTTTACAAAGCCTTCAGTTTCCGCTGCAACCATCATGGTCCTTCATTTTACTAAAATATTTTCGGAAAATCCATTTCAAATAACCCCCTTTCTGATGCTTTGGCAGTATTTTCAGCGATATCATTTATGGTTTAATAGCCTATATCTTAGCAAATTTTCGTAGAAGAGAAATCGTTATTTAGAAGACCGCAAACTTATGAATTTTAAAAACATTTCTTCAAGTGGGCGCGAACTTGAACCCCTAAAACCCATATACGGGGTCAGTTTCTGTTTTTATCTGTTTACACGTATACCAGGTGAAGCATTTCTGCGGTAAAGCTCAATATATCCGTTATTATCCCAGATAAGAAAAAAATTAAATACGTTAATTATACGGTGCCTAAAGCTGCATCTCATAAACCTATTTTTTTTAATAGAACACTCCTTATGTTATTACATTTTTGCATTTTCCATCGAATTATAATGCATGTTTGTAGGGAAAAAGAATTGATATCGTTCATCGTTTTTGAGTCATTTCAATTGTTTTGCATCTTTTCACGTATTTGGCACATATCACAAACACATCACAAATTGTGTTGTCGTTTTTACCAATAGATAACGGAGCCCTATGTAATTCACATTTAGAGAGCTTTTTGTTTGTATTAATCGTCGAGAAAATCGAACTGCCGTATACAGGCACTCTCAAATAATCGCTGAATATGAAAACTTCTAGCAGAAATGTTTTTAGTGTTTCTGTAGAACTCATGTTTTCTAAGATTTTTGTGATATGTTGGTAATTGTAAAACGTAAATAAAGTGCTATATAGGTTAAACTGCCAACCAATTGTTCTTTTAAAAACAAGACATATTTGCCCGCGAGGTAAATCACTGGGTTATTTTAGTGTACATGGTAAGGAACTGCAAGGATATTTCGAGGTATTTCGGGGAATTTCAATGTATTTCAGGAAACTTCTGGGAATTTCGAAGTATTTTAGGGTATTTTGAGGTATTTTGGGGAATTGCAAGATTTTTCGGGGAATTTCGAGTTGCTTCGGGCATTTTAAACGGATATTGCATAATATTTCCTAAAATATTGCACAATTTGGCAACGTTGTACTAAACGTCGCCGGGCAGCTCTTATGCTGATGCAACTTGCAACGTGCCACGTTCACAAGTTAATGTTCTTAGCGAATTTTCATTAAGCAAAATTCGCTAACAGAGAGGTCACGATGAAAAGCTTTTGAACAAATTTCTTCAGATGAGCGAAAATTGGGTCCCTAGAAACCAAAACCAAGGGGTCCGCGAATGTTTATATATATATATATATATATATATATATATATATATATATATATATATATATATATATATGTGAGTGTATGTATGTATCCGAGCGATGACTCAAAAAATACTAAACTAATTTCAATCAAACTTGGCCGAGAATATTGCCCACCACGTCATATACGACAAGTAATAAAAATATCCAATTATTACCAGAAGAAATATCTGAAAATCAAGATAACGCAGTGTCTAAAATAACCTCTAAAAATGTGACTGCTTCAACATGGGCCGCTTGTAAATACAGCCGTGAAGAAAACGAGAAAAGCTTTACAAAAATTATTAACAAATTTTTATCAAATCTTACCAGAAATCCGTTCTGTTATTCATGCTAATATTAACAACAATCTAAGTATTGTAAATATTTTAAGCGACACTGTAAATAGGTTAAATGTGCATAATGATAGCTCAAGTGATAATTTGTCTATTCGCTCATCTATAACACGTAATACATTTTTGGAAATATTTTTACTGACTTCTTTAATACATATGTAAAAGATTTTTGTTTTGTTTTAGTGAATTTTTGTAGAAAAAATTCACTAATGGGGAGATCCCGACTTTTGAATTTTGAAAAATTTTTTCCAAATGAGCGCGAACTAGGACCCGTAGAACCCATATCCGGGGTCAGTTTCAATTTTTATATGTTTATATATATATATATATATATATATATATATATATATATATATATATATATATATATATAATATGTTATATATATATATATATATATATATATATATATATATATAATATGTTTATATATATATATATATATATATATATATATATATATATATATATATATATATATATATATATATATATATGTATGTATCACACCGATAACTCAAAAAATAATGGGGCGATTTTGATAAAATTTGGCATGTACCTTCCTTTTGTAAATGGCTTGGATAAGTTCGTTAGTCAGGAAAATCAGACGAGGTTTTCCAGGAAAATTTTGAGTTTTCATTCGAAAAAAATTTGTATCTCAAAAAATAAACAAGTTATGATAACCAAATTTGGTAGGTAGGGTTACGATATAAAAATCAAACTATGCATCAAAATTTAGATTTCTATGTTACAAGAAAAAAAAGTTATAATAAAATATTTTGTGCCAGATCATTTCTATGAAAATTCACTACCATAACGCACTTGCTGCGTCCCGTACTTTTTAAAGTTGTAGCGACTAATGATCTCCATAATAATATACCAAATATATTTTGTGATGTGTTTTATATTTTTTTATAAGTTTTTGCGAGGGTTTGTTCAAGAATGCCAATTTTAAAGAGCCAAAGCATCTATGTTATATGAGTTTCGATATAAGTTTAGTTTTATTTCTTGCTGAAGCACATTTTGTGTTGTGTTGTTGTTATGTTAGTGTATTTTGTTCTTAATTTAGAGTGAATAAAAATTCAATGTCGGACGTGAATTTTTCTTTCAAAAAATTTTTAAATAATAGTATTTACCAACAATACATATTGCACTACTTCAGTAAATTATGTTTTTCGGTTAGAGTAAGCATTTACAGAAATGTATGTATATCTATTTATTAGCGTTTTAATACAGAATAACAGTTGTGACGTCACAAAATAGAGTTTGCTGGGAATTTCAAGAGCGTTTTAGGGAATTGCATGGAATTTAGGGGAATGTTTGAGGAATTTCGGCGAATTTTTGTGGAATTGCAGACAACTTAAGGGAATTTCCATGGCATTTCGAAAGTTTAGAGGCATCTTTCGGGTATTTCGGGGAATTTCAAAGAATTTTGGGTAATATCGGGGAATGGTTTCTGAAAGGTGAATTTTAGTGTACAGTTTTGTTTAAGTTATTTCTCCCTTGTATTTTCATTAAAAACATTTTTACGAAAATTCGCTACCATAACGCACTTGCTGCGTCCCGAACTTTTTTCTTTTTAGCAAATAAATCTGTTAGTATATTTTTATTATTTTGTATAAGAAATATGAAGGAAAGGTTTATTTTAATGAGTTTTATATTGTAAATCCAAACAACACTGCTTACCCACTGACACCGAGTCCCCCTCATATCTTAATGTTCTCCAGGTGCAAGGAAACACATTCCATGGCCGTGTGACGTCACTCAATTACACTGTGAGAAGGCAAGAGGCACCGGCGGTGGTGAATGGTGATGGTGAATGTGTAATATAATGTGTGCCAATAGGGGCATCAGCTGTTCCATCAGCTGGTGCGGATGGGGTCTGCTTTCTGTCTCTGGTGGTCTGTCTGATGGGATGATCGTTGGTAGACCGGGTACTGGTAGGTTGCCACCGACACTGCTGTCTTCGACACGACTTGGAAAATGTGCACAACAATGTCCACTTTTAACTGTAACAAGTTGAAAACATGACAGTAGTAACATGTCTGTAACGTCTTGAAAACAAATAATGTCTTAAGCTCTAACTGAAAGTAACATGGAGAACTATATTAATAATAGTATGCTAGGAGTAATTAAAAAAATCTCGGGACGCAGCAAGTGCGTTATGGTAGTGAATTTTTATTAAATGCTTCAAATTTGAATAACTCAATTTTCTATAAACTTAGAAAGTTTAATTTTGGTATGTAGTAAGGTATTTCCTATGGCAAAATATCCACCAAATTTCATTAAAATAACTTATTTGAGAAAAATTTTTTTTTGAAAGAAAATTTAAATTTTCAATAACTCAATTTTCTATAAACTTAGAAAGTTAAATTTTGGTACGTTGTAAGGCCTCTCCCAAGGCAACATATATAGTAAATTTTGTTAGAGCAGCTTTGTTATTTTCGGAGAATTTTTTTTTTGAAAGGAAACTCAAAATTTTCTCGGAAAACCTCTTCCGATTTTCCTGGCTAACGAACTCATCCAAGCTATTAATAAAAGAAAGGCACTTGCCGAGTTTCATTGAAATCGGTTAATTATTTTTTGAGTTATTAGACGGATATATATATATATATATATATATATATATATATATATATATATATATATATATATATATATATATATATATATATATATAAACATATAAAAATTTAAACTGATCCTGGATATGGGTTCTAGGGGTCCTAGTTCGCGTTCATTTGAAAACCATCGACACCTCGCTATTAGTGTTTTTTTTTAAATTAAAAATGCACTAATAACAGTTTAAATAAATAATAAAAATAACTTTAGTTTCTGGTGAAAATAATTATGTGTGAATTCAATAATATTAGATATTTTTTGCAGCATAAGTGTATAAGTGAATAGTGCTATGACACTAAACTATTGGTAAAGTATTCTAAAATGGGTGACCTTTTCAGTGAATTTTCTTCAAAAAATTCACTAATGAGGATATCCCAACATTTGAATTTTGAAAAACCTTGTTATAATGAGCGCAAACTAGGCCCCCTAGAATATATATATATATATATATATATATATATATATATATATATATATATATATATATATATATATATATATACATATATATTTATGTCACACCGATAATACCAAATTTGGTACGCGGGTTTGCATTATAAAGGGTGAACCATGTACCAAAATTCAGGTCTATAAGTCTAGATATAAAAATTTATGGGCAGTTAAAGAAAAAAATTTGGAATTTTCCTCAAAACGTCAAAGTCGCGATCTGAAACGTCAAAATTCGCAACACTTAGGCAAAGAACCTGAAACAAATACGGATTATGTCAAGAAAATGTTACAAGAAGAGTCTTCTGCAAACCCTTAAGTTTCATCTTCAACCGTCATTACCCTTCACTTTAATAAAATATTTACAGAAGATGCATTTCAGATAGACCCTTTCTCTGGTGCTTTCGCTGTAACTCTAGTTAAGTTGATGCTTTGGCTATAGGTTAAGTTTATGATTTAACAGTCTATAATTTTTAGCTAATTTTCGTAGAAAAAATTCGTTAATGGGGAGACCGCGGCATTTGAATTTTAAAAAGATTGCGTCAAATGAGCGCAAACTAGGCGCTCTAGAATCCATCTCCAGGTTTACTTTCAGTTTATTGCTTTACATATATACAAGCTAACACATTTCTACGGTAAAGTTCAATATAATAATTGTTATTATACACGATACGAGAAAAAATTGTATACGTTAATCATAGGGTATGTTAAGGTACATCTTATAAAAATATTTTGACAATCACAGGGTGGTCCATAAGCGGTTGGTGATCTCTACAATTATTTTTTCGTACACCGTTATATTATTTCATTTTTACATTTTTTATCGAAATATGATACATGTTTGTAAGAAAAAAATCAAGACGTAGTAAGTACGTTTTGGTAGCGAATTTTCATTAAATCCTCCAAATTTCAATAACTCAATTTGCTATTAACCTAAGGTTTGTTGGCTACGAAACCAACATTTTAAGTTTATTTTCGGAAAATTATTGTACATTTTCAAACAATAAGTAATTTTGATAAAAATGGTACATGTTTCTACTATATAGGTTATAACGGTAACCAGATTGATGCCTGCTTGTATTAGAGAGACATATTTGCTGTTAAAAACATATTATAAAAATTCATTTCCATAACGCACTTGCTGCGTCCAGACTTTTTATATTTTTGTTTTTGTTTGTTAAACCTATGTTAACATACCCAAACAAAAAGGAAAATCGAATTGATAAGTACAAATTTTGTTATAAGCGTAGTAAAAGTGTTATACCTGGTCAGACCAACAATTCATTACAAAACGTTAAATGGCATTGTTAAATCATGGAAGCATGATGATTATTCAGAGCCTTCTACATCATAAAAACGCTAGAACAGTATAGCAGTCAGGATTGCTTACTTTGTGCATTATCACAGTATCACATCGTAGGTAACACTCATATGAAGTATAACTCGTCAGCAGCAGAACAGCTGTTTGCCATGCAAAAGGAGCAACATGTAACATTATGCGACCTAGGCCCAAGAGAAAGCTGCCATATATATATATATATATATATATATATATATATATATATATATATATATATATATATATATATATATATATATATATATATATATATATAAGTTTGAGTACTGGGGGATCAAAATCCCCAATCATCTACCTAATGATATCAAAGTGCGCTTACTGCGTCTCGATATTTTTTTACAAAGATGCATCATATTTCAATGAATGATGAAAGGGTCTATTTGAAATGAATTGCTGGAAATATTTTAGTAAACTCAGGGGCAATGATGGGTGAAGCTGAAGCTTAAGGGTTTGAGGAACAGTCTTTACATAATCCGTATTTCTTTTAGGTTCTTTGCCTAAATGTTGCCAATTTTGACGTTTCAAATCGCTACTTTAACGTTTTGAAGAAAACCCCTTTCTTTTTCTTTAAATGCCTGTAACTTTTTCGTCTTTAAACTTACAATTTTTGTTTAATAAATCAAAGTGTTCTCCATTCATTATTTACCTGTACCCTAACCGGAAGTGAATCTGCGTTTGAAAATTTCTACTTACTTCGAAGGAAATTAGTCTACACAAATTTTTTATTCGTGGATTCCACTATAAACATAGTCATAATTTTAACAAAAATTTGAAATTTGGTCGTTTTTATAACTTAGCATGTACTTTAAAAATCATTACCAAAAACCTAGGGTTGCCATTGAAAAAAATTATCAATGACCTCTTAAATTTGGGATATACAGTATAATATATCTTTAAAGATTGTAACTGAAAATACTATCCTTTGACAATTTTTAAAAAGAGCTGCAGTGGGGCTACTTGAGTTACAAATTTGCACTGTATATACAGGTGTCCCACACAGATCGCACATTAAAAATATATCAACTATTGATGGTAGCTAACTTCTAAAAATTGGTGAAGCGACATATTCATAGATGCTCTATCGATCTGAGATAATGGCGTTATTCTGTCACTTTCGGTTATACCGGATATCGGCATCAAGTTTGTTATTTTTAATAGAACATTCTACACAAAATTCTAGACTGATTCTGTATAAGACTAAATATGTCAAAAGTCATACTTTTTGATTTATTGACAATTTTCCAAACATTTTGATATGTGGACGTCAATTTTGAAAACAGCATGCCTATCGTATAAATCATATTGGGGTTTGAGCTTTGGATAACATTTCGCAACATTATAGCGTATCAAGACGTCCAAGTAGAACTTAAAAAAAGCTCGGGACGCAGCAAGTGCGTTATGTTAGTGAATTTTTATTAAATGCTTCAAATTTGATAACTCAATTTTCTATAAACTTAGAAAGTTAAATTTTGGTCTGTAATAAAACCTTTCTTAAGGCAAGATATCCACCAAATGCCATTAAAATAACTTTGTAATTTTCGGAGAAAAAATTTTTTCGAAAGAAAATTTTAAATTTGAATAACTCAATTTTCTATTAACTTAGAAAGTTGAATTTTCGAGCGTGGTAAGATCTCTCCCAAGGCAACATATGTAGTAAATTTTGTTAAAACAGCTTTGTTATTTTCGAAGGAAAAGTTATTTTTTACAAAGGAAACTCAAAAATTTCCCGGAAAACCCCGTCCGATTTTCCTGGATAACGAACTCATTTAAGCCATTAATAGACGAAAGGCACTTGCGGAGTTTCTTCGAAATCGGTTAATTATTTTTTGAGTTATCAGATGGATACATATATATATATATATATATATATATATATATATATATATATATATATATATATATATATATATATATATGTATGTATAACATAAAAAAATTGAAACTGACCCCGGATATGGGTTCTAGGGGTCCTAGTTCGCGCTCATTTGAAAATTTTTTTGCAATGTCTCACCATCGATACCTCTCTATTAGTGAATTTTTTTAAATAAAAATTCACTAAAAATGTACAATTGTTCACAAATAAGCTGTAATTTTTTAACTAGAATAAGTCAATAATTTTAAATGGATTACACTGTATATTGTTACTTAGATCAAGGCAGAATAAAATTACAAACACACACACACTTACAAATATATGTGTAACGTCTAAAACTGACGGCAAATATGTTATTTGGGGGCTCTAATTTGAACTCAATTAAAAGAAAACTTCAAAAATTTGAAAGTAGTTACCACTCAAATTACGAATTATTTAGGAAAAGTCGCTATTGGTAAGGATAGTTTATAAAAAAAAGTTTCTTATGGATCTTGTGGTTTATGCAATATTTATTTCAGTTAGTTTTTTGTGAAGAAAGCGTTGGGAAGAAAATTCTATGTACTCGTTATTTACTGTAGGATCATAATGAACTTATAATTAGTAGCCGTGGTTTGTAATCTTAAGATTTTATTAACTTAAGTAACGAATACCCAACCTGATTTATTACAAATTAAATCAAGACCCCATATTAACGAAGATAATCAAAAGGTAATTCGCTGGATCGTTTATATTTACCGACCCAAAAATAATGAATTCCATTATTGCCGTATATTACATTTACATATATTTTCAAGTTTATTGCACTAGAACGTGTAGACATATTATTAAAACAAATTAATATGTCAGGTGAAACATAAAGCATAGCAATAATTAGTAAATACACAGGAAATAACCCACCAAATAATTGAAATTTCCTGTTATATATAAATGAAATATTAGTGGGAAATATCCTTAAGTTATAATTATAGTTTTATGGAAATTATGCCTTTAATGAATGTATATGTGATAAAAGAAACGCGTAAACGGTATATGATCCCCTAGTAGATATTTGACACTAACACAATAAAGCACTTATGTAATGTCCCTTGAAATAATAAGAAAATATGTTTGATGTATTCGTATAACATGGCCACCTTGATCTCCATTTTGATAAACTATTTACCTATCCGTTCCAACTAAGTCCCAACTTGGTTCTGGCACTCTAGTGGATAGACGGCGCTGCTTCTGGTAACCTTTAACTTTTAAAAAAGTGCGTTATAGTAGTGAATTTTCATTAATAAATTTTCAATAGTAAATATGTCTTTTCAGTGAATTTTCCTAAAAAAAATCACTAATGAGGAGATCGCGACTTTGGAATTTTGCGAAAATTTCTTCAAATGAGCGCTATTTAGGACCCCTGGAACCCAAATCCGATGTCGGTTTCAGACTTTATATGTTCTTCCCGGAAAATTTTGCCTTCTCTTTCGGCAAATTTTGCGTTTTCTTTCGGAAAATGTTTATATCTCCGGAAATAACAAAGTTAGGGCAACCATATTGGGTACAACGCTAGGTGTAGAGAGTATGACACAAAATATATTCCAAAGTGGATCGCCATTCTAAAAATGCAAAAATATACAGGGTGTTCCATTTAAAATAACCAAGTTGGTGGCGACTTCCGGTAAAACCGGAATAGTGCAACTATTTTAAACAGAATGAGAATATTGGATAATGGCCGAATACAAATTCTCAGCTCTCAAATCGGATGAGAAGGGCATAAACTTCTAATGTGCGCTTCTCAGCAATCAGCCTGTATATATATATATATATATATATATATATATATATATATATATATATATATATAAATATATATATATATATATATATATATATATATATATATATATATATATATATAATATACAGGCTGAAATTTTACAATTGGAAAAACCGCTTGGAGTATTCTACAAAAATTTGGTGACGTGATATTTTTGCTATTTATTTATTTTTTATTCATTTATCCCACACGATGCCTACAGACATCTTCCAATTGTACAGTTTACAATATATATATATATATATATATATATATATATATATATATATATATATATATATATAATTTTCATTAAAAAAGTGTCGATCATTTCTATGAAAAGAGGCTACCATAACACACTTGTTGCGTCCAGACTTTTAGTATATAGGGTGGCGCATTGAAAATGAAACAAACCGATTTGCGTCCAGAGAAATTTTTCTATGAAGAAACGCACGTCAATTTTAATATTGAGGGGGGACATTATATTTTAAATAGGGATCATGGGTCGAGTGTTACATCATTTAAAAGCTCTTTCTTCTCTGAATTCAGCACACAAATTTTTTTTGGAAGTTTTGTCAACTCGTTTAAAAATTGTTCACAGTTGCAGATGCAAAAACGCATTTCACTCATTACGATAAGAAATGTGCTGATAGTCAATGTTTTGTTGGTTTGTAAACAAAAAATTGACTATTAGAACATTTCTTATCGGAATGAGAGAAATGCGGTATATTATTTCAGTTTATCGGTCGGTTTGATATTTGAGAGTACTACCGAAAACTAATTTCACAATGGTGTATTCTGTAGAAGAAAGAGTTGAAATAATTACTCTTTTTTTCAAAAACGATGACTGTGCCAACCGTACCGCAAATTTGTTTAATGAACGATATCCGAACAGACATGTTAACAGAAAATACATTTTGGAGCTAGTTGCAAAGTTTCGACAAAGTGGTTCAGTAGCCAACAGAAAACGAGATCCTGAACGTGAATTTCCGGTTAGAAATGAGACTACTGAGATTGAAGTTTTAGGACAAATTGCTGCAGACCCAACTTTGAGCACGAGAAAATTGGCCACTGTTTCAAACATCAAAAGAAGAACTATTCAGCGAATATTGAAGCATCATAAATTTCACTCGTATAAAATTCATCTTGTACAACAACTGAATGAAGATGATTTTGATCGGCGGCTCGAGTTGTGTGAAGTTATAACTGCACGAATAGCTGATAACGGCAACTTTCTGTTCAATATCTGTTTTTCAGACGAGTGTACGTTTTTATAAAACTCTACAGTCAATCGTCATAATTGTCGTTATTGGGCAGATAATAATCCAAGAAATTTTCACGAAGTCCACTCTCAAACTCCACAGGAATAGAATGTGTAGACTGGCATTTTTGGAGACCGTTTAATCGGACCAATTTTTCTTGATGGCAATTTGAGTGGCGAAACGTATTTGGAGGTACTAGAAGATATCGTTTACCCCCTACTAATTGACATTGTTGAAAATGATGATCGCTATCAAGAAAATAAAATAGTGTTTCAACAAGATGGAGCTCCTCCGCATTTTTCACAACGTGTTAGGGAGTTTTTGAACAGAGAGTTTCCAGGACAATGGATTGGGCGTAGAGGTGCTATTGAGTGGCCCTCTAGATCACCGGATTTAACTCCTTTAGACTTCTTTCTATGGGGCCATTTAAAGAGTAGAATTTACGCAACAGAATCGGAGTCTATCAGCACATTTCTTATCGGAATGAGTGAAATGCGTTTTTGCATCTTCAACTGTGAATATTTTTTAAACGAGTTAATAAAACTCCCAAAAAAATTAGTGTGCTGAATTCAGAAAGGAAAGAGCTTTCAAATGATGTAACACTCGACCCATATTCCCTATTTAAAATATAAGGGTTGTTATCACCACCCTTAAGGGGTTGATGTGACAAAGTTAACTTTTATGTCAAAACATGTCCCCCTAAATATTAAAATTAACGTGCTTCAACGTTTCTTAAAAAAAATTTCTCTGGACGCCAGTCGGTCTGTTTCGTTTTCAATGCGCCATCCTGTGTTACACTTAATTGTTTTGATCGCTTTTCATAATCGTAATTGCAAGACTTAAGTTACTAACAGTTCTTTCTAGGTAACCATTTAATTTTATTTTACAAACTACACATCGTTTCAGTTTCAAGTTAAGACTCCAATAGTCTACTTTTATTAAATATTTACTATTATAAATTTAAATTTGACCGGGGCAGCTGAATTCTAAAATTTAAAAGTTATCCGACCATCAAGATTCTTACTATATAATAATTAATGCGTGCATTGGTAAGATTTTACTTATAAAATATAAATATTGAAATCTACACCTGCTACAGTTTATAACCACTTAACAGCAACTTGTTGCCTTTTAAAGGAAATTTATGTAAAACTTCGAATTAAAATGTTTTTAAATCAAAGTTGGTTTACTATTATTATTATAACAAGATAATTAGAATAAAGATATAAATCTATTATTAACTATAACTTAAAAATAAAATTGTAGCTAACTCGCATCCTAAAAATAAGAAAGCAAAAAAAGGCTGGACGCAGCAAGTGCGTTATGGTAGTGAACTTGCATAGAAATGATCTGGCACCAAATATTTTTTTATAAGTTTTTTTCCTGGAACATAGAAATCTAAATTTTGGTATTTTGTTTCCTTTTAATGTCATCAACTTATATACCGAATTTGATTATAGCTTTTTCATTTTTGGAGATAAAAATTTTTTTCGCAAGAAAACCCAAAATTTTCTCGGAAAACCTGGTTAACGAAATTTTTCAAGCCACTTACAAAAGGACGGTACGTGGGAAATTTTATCAAAATCGACTCATTATTTTTTTAGGTATCGGTGTGATACACATATATATGTGTGGACCCTTCATATATATATATATATATATATATATATACCACCCTTAAGGGGTTGATTTGACAAAGTTGAGTTTTATGTCAAAACATGTCCCCCTCAATATTAAAATTGATGTGTTTCAGCGTTTCTTTAAAAAAATTCTCTGGATGCAAATCGGTGTGTTTCGTTTTCAATATATATATATATATATATATATATATATATATATATATATATATATATATATATATATATATATATATATATATATATATATATATATAGGGTGGCGCATTGAAAACGAAACAGACCGATTTGCATCCAGAGAAAATTTTTAACGAAACGCTGAAACACGTCAATTTTAATATTGAGGGGGACATGTTTTGACATAAAACTCAACTTTGTCACATCAACCCCTTAAGGGTGGTGTTAACAACCCTTATATTTTAAAAGGGAAAATAGGTTGAATGCTACATTATTTGAAAGCTCTTTCTTTTCTGAATTCAGCACACAATTTTCTTTGGAAGTTTTATCAACTCGTTTAAAAATTATTCACAGTTGGAGTTGCAAGAACGTATTTCATTCATTATGATAAGAAATGCACTAATTAGTCAATTTGTCGTTAAAAAAAACTAAAAAACAAAACCAAACGTTCAAAAATGTTTATTCAGTTAAGTAAATCTTCAAATTGTTGACCACCAGATTCCACACAAAAGTACAAATTTTGTTTAAAACGAGCTCTGACATTCTGGAGCATTTGTGCAGTTACTAGACGGCATTCTTCAACAATACGTCGTCGTAATTCTTCCAGAGACTCCGGTTCTGTTGTGTAAATTCTACTCTTTAAAAGGCCCTATAGATAGAAGTCTAAAGGAGTTAAATCCGGTGATCTGGGGGCCACTCAACCTCTACGCCCAATCCATTGCTTTGGAAACTCTCTGTTCAAAAACTTCCTAACACGCTGTGAAAAATGCGGAGGAGCTTCATCTTGCTGAAACACTAATTGATTTTCTTGATAACGATCAAAATTTTCAACAATGTCAATTAGTAGAGGGTAAACGATATCTTCTAGTAACTCCAAATACGTTTCGTCACTCAAATTGCCATCAAGAAAACACGGTCCGATTAAACGGTCTCCAAAAATGCCAGTCCAGACATTCAATTTCTGTGGAGTTTGAGTGTGGACTTCGTGAAAATTTCTTGGATTATTATCTGCCCAATAACGACAATTATGAAGATTGGCTGTAGAGTTTAATAAAAACCTACACTCGTCTGAAAAACAGATATTGAACAGAAAGTTCCCATTATTAGCTATTCGTGCAGTCATAACTTCACAAAACTCCAGCCGCCGACCAAAATCATCTTCATTCAGTTGTTGTACAAGATGAATTTTATACGGGTGAAATTTATAATGCTTCATTATTCGCTGAATAGTTCTTCTTTTGATGTTTGAAACAGTGGCCAATTTTCTCGTGCTCAAAGTTGGGTCTGCAGCAATTTGTCCCAAAACTTCAATCTCAGTGGTCTCATTTCTAACCGGAAATTCACGTCCAGGATCCCTTTTTTTGTTGGTTACTGAACCACTTTGTCGAAACTTTGCAACCAACTCTAAAATGTATTTTCTGTTAACATGTCTGTTCGGATGTCGTTCATTAAACAAATTTGCGGTATGGTTGGAACAGCCATCGTTTTTGAAAAAAAAGAGTAATTATTTCAACTCTTTCTTCTACAGAATACACCATTGTGAAATTAATTTTCGGTAGTACTATCAAGTATCAAACCGACCGATAAACTGAAATAATAAACCGCATTTCTCTCATTCCGATAAGAAATATTCTGATAGTCAATTATTTGTTTACAAACCAACAAAACGTTGACTATCAGCACATTTCTTATCAGAATGAGTGAAATGCGTTTTTGCATCTTCAACTGCGAATAATTTTTAAACGAGTTAAAAAAACTTCCAAAAAAATTAGTGTGCTGAATTCAGAAAAGAAAGAGCTTTCAAATAATGTAACACTCGACCCATGTTCCCTATTTAAAATATAAGGGTTGTTATCACCACCCTTAATGGGTTGATGTGACAAAGTTGAGTTTTATGTCAAAACATGTCTCCCTCAATATTAAAATTGACGTGTTTCGGCGTTTTTTTTAAAAAAATTCTCTGGACGGAAATTGGTCCGTTTCGTTTTCAATGCGCCACCCTATATATATGAAGGATCCATGGGAATAATGAGCAAAGTCACTTTTTTAATCAATTTGAGATAAGGGTGTCATCTTGTAGGCAATTATAAGTATTATAATAATATGTATGCTCACATTTCAAACAACGATCACAGTCCCACGAAATCAGGCTTTAAAATAGGATATCCTTAGGGAAACCGATCATAGTCCAACCGTTTTTTTTTTTTTTTTTTTTGTTCCCTCAGGGCTCGTCCGCGGCCTTGCCGCCCCGATAGCACCGCAACCCTTGGTTGATTGTGCATACCCCTAGTCTTACTCCACCCATTCCAAAATCACTGTGCCTTGAACTAGTCTGCACAGCGATTGGTAGGGTGAAGTTTTATATTGCTCTGTCTCCGGTCTAGAGTGACCGTAGTCCAACCGTACAATGATAAATAGATCAAAGTCCAAAACAAAGTCGAATGCTCGGTAAACAGGTTCTAGCTCGCGTTTTTGTCACGTTTATCGACATTCAGAATAATTCAGTTGTGGTGTTGTGACTGTTGTAGATTCTACACGTCTGTAGTTATGAAAAGAGAAAATAATGGCAAACAATAATAACTCTGATGATTCTAGCAGTAATGTCAGTGAAATAATTCCAGGAGAATCTTCGACAAAGAAAAGAAAAGTTGTAGGAAGAATTAGCGAACCAACGATTATGGCTATGTCACATGTTGTTGGGAGAAGTGTAATTGCAAAAATTTCAAGTGTTTTGAGAAAATAACCTTAGAAGATCGTGAATCTAACATAAAACAGTTTAATTTAATACAAAAGGAGGACGAACAAATGAAACATTTAGCTGGATTGATTAGTGTTGTTCCGGTTGCAAGAAGAAGACCTAGAAAACCTGAAGAATCTGCTAACTTGAACGATTATAGCTACAAATACAAGGTAATAATAGTGAAAGGAGAACAAATGAGAGAAGTTAGAGTATGTCACAAAGCTTTTATTTCATTGCATGGTATAACAAACAGACTCTCAAAAAATCCGCAGCAACAACAGGTTTAGCCCCAGTTGATATGCGTGGTAAGCACAACAGTAGGCCTCACAAAATCTCTGCTGAAATAGAAGAAAAAGTGATTACTCATATTGGTTCGTTAAAAGGGCGCAAGAGCCATTATAGTTTGAAAGATTATAAAAATATATATCTTCAAGCGGAACTTAATATAAAAAAATTGCATGTGATGTACAGCAATATGTACCCGAATAATCCAGTCTCTTATGAGAAATACCGAATCATATTCAACACAAAATTCAATATTTCTTTCTGCTATCCTCTTACTGACACCTGTAGTTCCTGTGACGAATTCCTTGCAAGGAAAAGTGTAATAGAAAAAAAACTACTTCGGGTACAAAGGCAAAAGAATTACAAGCAGAATTGCACAGAATTGTCACACAAAATAAAGTTCATTTAATGAAAGCAAACACATTTTATGCTAGAAAAACACTGGACGCAGCAAGTGCGTTATGGCAGTGAATTTTTATAAAAATTCTTTGAATATCAAATATGTCTTTTTAATGCAAGGAGTCATCAATTTGGTTACCGGTATAACCTATATAGTAGAAACAATGTGCCATATTTTATCAAAATAACTTATTGTTTGAATATGTACAAAAATTTTCTGGCAATATACCTTAAACGTTGGTTTTCTAACCAACAAATCTTAGGTGAATAGCAAATTTAGTTATTGAAATTTGAAGCATTTAATGGAAATTTGCTACCAAAACGCACTTACTGCGTCTTGATTCTTTTTCTTACAAACATATTTCGATAAAAAATGCAATAACATAAGACTGTTCGAAAAAAATTGTTGGGATCACCAACGATCGACTTGTGGGCCAGCCGGTGATTGTCAAAATAATTTTATAAGATGCAGCTCAAGACACCCTATAATTAACTTATAAAATTTTTTCTCGTCTCTTGTATAATAATAATAATATTCAGCTTTACCGTAGAAACGCGTCACCCTGTATATATGTAATCAGATCAAAACTGAACGTAAACCCGGATATGGATTCCAGGGGGCTTAGTTTGCGCTCATTTGAAGAAATTTTTAAAATTCTAAGGTCGCGGTCTCCTCATTGACAAAATTTTTGTACAAAAATTAGCTAAAAATTATGGACCGTTAAACCATAAACTTAACTAAAACTACCGCCAAAGCATTAGAGAGTAAGAACTAACCTGTTGCATATCAGCCCTTTTGTAAAACTTCGATCTTTTATATGTGTTGATAAAACATAACAAACAAAACATAACATAACAAACACTGTTTAATCCACCAACTAACTAAAGGAATAATTTGCACTTGTATATAAAAATTTCCCAAATGACACAAATAAACATATAAATAATCTCATATCAATACCATACATCAGTTACAGCGTCTAACAGACCTGCGCAATAATATAAAATGTTCCGTTACCACGGCAACGACATACTAGATCTCATATAAGCTATTGACAATTAAACGCGGTGATATTAAACATAAATGTTTCAAATTTAAATAGCTCAATTTTCTGTAACCCTAGAAAGCTGAATTTTGGCACATAGTTAGGTCTTTCCCAAAGCAATATGTACACCAAGTTTTATCGAAATATCTTTGTAGTTTTCGGAGAAAAAATTTTTTCTCGAAAGAAAACTCAAAATGTTTCCGGAAAACCGTGTCCGATTTTTCTGGCTAACGTACTCATCCAAGCCATTAATAAAAGAAAGGCACTTGCCGAGTTTTATTTAAATAGGTTGATCATTTTTTGAGTTATCGGTTGGATACATACATACATACATATAAAAATCGAAACTGACCTCACCATCGATACCTCTCTATTAGTGAATTTTTTTAAAATAAAAATTCACTAAAAAGGCAAGCCAAAAAGAGATCCTTAAAAAAGACAAGTTTTGCAGCAATTGCGATGGACTACCAGAAAAACCTCCCATTGCCCAATATTAGACAAACGATGTATACTACAAAAGACAGCTCTCATTTTAGTGAACTTTCGTAGAAAAAATTCACTAATCGGGAGATCCAGACTAAGATCCAGAAAAAAAAATTATCTTAAAAAATAATCTGCCGATTTTGATAAAATTTGGCATGTGCCTTCCTTTTGTAAATGGCTCAGACAAGTCCATTAATCAGAAAAATCGGGTAAGGTTTTCCGGGAAAATTTTGAGTTTTCATTCGAAAAAATTTTTATCTTAAAAAATAATGCGCCGATTGTGATAAAATTTGGCGTGTATCTTCCTTTTGTAAATGAATTAGACAAGTTCGTTAATCAGGAAAATCGGGCGAGGTTTTCCGGGAAAATTTTGAGTTTTCATTCGGAAAACATTTTTATCTTAAAAAATAATGCGCCGATTTTGATAAAATTTAGCATGTACCTTCCTTTTGTAAATGGATTGGATAAGTTCGTTAATCAGAAAAATCGGGAGAAGTTTTCCGGGGAAATTTTGAGTTTTATTTCGAAAAAAAAATTATCTCAAAAAATAAAAAGCTGTGACGACCAAATTTAGTATGTAGGTTTACGATATAAAAAGTAAACTATACACCAACATTTAGATTTCTATGTTAGAAGAGAAAAAAGTTTTAATAAAATATTTTGTGCCAGATCATTTCTATGAAAATTCACTACCATAACGTACTTGCTGCGTCCAGGCTTTTATTCTTTCAATATTAACGTATTGTCTACAAGGAGGGTTGTAAAGTAAATAAATTGCAACAAGTGCAAGCTACCTGGGTGAATATTAAGTTGCGTTTGTTGCAAATGGTTTAATTATTAAAACTTGTATTCTCATGTGTCAAATGAGCTTTTTGCAGTAACTAATAAGGAAACCGCCTTTTAAAAGTACTTATTTGTAATATAATCCTTTTATCAGTGTAATTGCATTATACAGGCTGTTTCAAAAAACATGCACCATCGCTCGTGGGGCAATTCCTTACTAAAAAATAAGAAAAAAAGTTCCTGTGCACATGGGCTCGGAAACGCATAGTTTCCGATATACAGGGAGTTGAATTTTAATATTTTTTTAAATTTTTTATAAATAATTTCAAAACCACTGGATTGATTTTAATGAAACTTGGAAATTGAAAGTGTATTATGAAAGTGCATATTTTCAAGTGAAAATCTACTTACAACTGCGTCAGTGGCGTGCGTACGGGGTAACTGTAAAAATTCATTTGGGGAAAAAATATGTGCGCCACTGTCTTTTTCCAATTTTGATACATCAGTTATGAATCTTGTTACATAAGCCACAAAAGCTGCCTCTTGGTATTTTTTCGTTCAGGGTATCCCCTAGGAGATATGATTAATTTTATAAAAAGGGGCAAAATACCGATTAGTCGGCGTAATAATAATAATAATAATAATAATAATAATAATAATAATAATAATAATAATAATAATAATAATAATAATAATAATAATAATAATAATAATAATAATAATAATATATGTTTACTGCAACCATAAGAATATGAAAAATAAAACATACAGTAAACATTACAGCAATAAACGTGCAAATAACTAATCTACGTAAAACTTATTGGTGATAAACATTGAAATGAATATTACAAACATTGATAAAAAATGACAAATAAAAAATAAAAATAAAAAATGAAAAAAGTAATCGTAAAGACACCATGATTTTTCCAAACTCTTGTTTTTTGTATATTACTCAATTGACTTTAATAACAAAGCTAAAGAAAATGTTGAAAGTGACCACCATTAGCGTCGTTACAATTATTTAACTTTCTGCGCAAAGATCTTCTTACTCTTCTGCAAATATTTTGATCTTCTCTAATGCTGTCAAATGCATATTCTATTATTCCCAACAATTCTTCTCGTGTATTTACTGGTGTTTTATACACCATTTGTTTTAAATGACCCCACAAATAAAAATCGAGAGGATTCAGGTCCGGAGATCGAGGTGGCCATGACACCGGACCTCCACGACCAATCCATCGCTGACCGTATGTGTTGGCTAAATAAGTTCTTACAACTGCTGCAAAATGTGCGGGCGCACCATCATGCTGGAACCACATTGTACCATTTCTCATAAAAAGCGGTAGTAACAACGGCAAATCATTTTGTAAAAAGTTTAAATATGATTCATGGTCAAGACGATTCGGTAGAACAACAGGACCAATTATGTGATTTTCAATAATAGCAGCCCAAATATTGATGGAAAATTGATACTGCGAATTTGCAACTCTTAGAGAGTGTGGGTTTTCATCGGCCCATGTATGTAAATTGTGAAAATTTACGATACCTTTTGGCGTAAATGACGCCTCATCAGTAAATAGTACACGTTTAGAAAAATGTTGGTCGTGCCTAAGTTTGTTTAAGAACCACTGACAAAACATTACCCTTGGTTGAAAGTCTCTAGGTAGAAGTTCCTGGACACGTGTAAAATGATAGGGATATCAACTTTGATCCTTCAGAGTTCTGTGAACTGATGATGCCGAAAGATTACCCAGTTCGGTGGCAATAATTCTCATACTTGTACTAGGATCACGTTCAACTCTATTTAATATTGCCTCTTTAACTCGTACAGTTCGGCGGTATCTTCTGCGTCCAGAGTCAGCTTTTAAAGGTTTTAAAGAACCGGTTTCTCTCAAATGTCTTACAATACGTGGGAAAATATTTTTGTCAGGAATTCTTCTTTGCGGATAAGTTTCCTGTTAAACTCGCACAGCTTGTCTAGCATTTTGATTTGTTTGTCCATAAATTAACAACATATCAGTCAAATCCGCTGAAGTGTACTTAATGAAAACCATCTTGAGAGGAGGAAATAATATTAATGAGCAGCTCAGTATCAACAAATAACTAAAAATGAAAATACTGCACCGTATCAAAATTTAAAGAATAGCACGAAAACTCTTTTGACGCCTACAAAGCACTTCAAAATTGTAGAATTTAGAGAACTGTCAAAAATTATAGTTTCATGGCACTTTACGATTACTGTTTTCATTACTCCAACGAATTGGCATTTTGCCCCCTTTTATAAAATTAATCATATCTCCTAGGGGATACCCTGAACGAAAAAATACCAAGAGGCAGCTTTTGTGGCTTATGTAACAAGCTTCATAACTGACGTATCAAAATTGGAAAAAGACAGTGGCGCACATATTTTTCCCCAAATGAATTTTTACAGTTACCCCGTACGCACGCCACTGACGCAGTTGTAAGCAGATTTTCACTTGAAAATATGCACTTTCATAATACACTTTCAAGTTCCAAGTTTCATTAAAATCAATCCAGTGGTTTTGAAATTATTTATAAAAAATTAAAAAAAATATTAAAATTCAACTCCCTGTATATTGGAAACTATGCGTTTCCGGGCCCATGTGCACAGTAACTTTTTTTCTTATTTTTTTAGTAAGGAATTGCCCCACGAGCGATGGTGCATGTTTTTTGAAACAGCCTGTATATGTAGACAGCAACCGAATAGTAAATTGGAAGATAAAAACAAGTATACCGGTCTTAATAAATGGTTCATTTTATAACTCGTCCCAATTAATTATACTTCTGTAACAAGTCGCTTCTTTTCTACGGACGTAGCTTTATTTCCTCATCTAAGATAACAAATTAATTTATCTGAGTCAATATATGTATAGTTAATTAATTTATTTCATTAAAGAATCCAAGTAAAATATCTATCTACATATCAGATGGGGATTATGGTAATGAGAGCTCTGTCTGAAACCCATTAAAGAAAAACAACTACATATGTAATTGTATATTTTTACTAATATCTCAAAAAAAAAGTAAAGGTATTTACGTTGTATAATGCTAATGTTTCAACTTTACTTCTTTTGTATTCAGTTTGGTTACTCAACGCATAATCGGTAGACTGTGAAGTTATAAATACAGAGAAGAGGCAGATGGGAATCCGTAAAATCCGATCCCTACGAAACTTTTCATTCATAACATCGAACTATTCGACCTTCAGTTATTAAAAATCTGGGCAGGTGTGAATTTTCGTAATTATATATTAAAAATAATAATCACACGGATCTGTCTACCTAAAAACATATACACTGATTAAAATTTGTGTTTTGTTCAGCTGCCTCTGTTAAAATTAACTTATAGCTGGATAATTATTGACGATAAAGTCGTGATGCAGCAAGTCCAGTTTAGTGGCGAATTTCGGTAAACAGCCTTGGTGGTTCAGTGCCAAGAACGCGTGCCTCTGAACCAAAGGGTACTAAGTTGGATTCCCAGCGTTCTTCTTAGTGAATTTTTATTTAAAAAAATTCACTAATAGAGAGGTATCGATGGTGAGACTTTGCAAAAATTTTTGCAAATGAGCGCGAATTTGGGCCGCTAGAACCCATATCCGGGGTCAGTTTCGATTTTTATGTGTTTATATATGTGTATTCAACCGCTAACTCAAAAAATAATTAACCGATTTTGATAAAACTCGGCAAGTGCTTTTCTTTTATTAATAGCTTGGATGAGTTCGTTAGCCAGAAAAATCTGACACGGTTTTCCGGGAAAATTGCCTGTCTCTGTTAAAATTAACTTATAGCTGGATAATTATTGACGATAAAGTCGTGATGCAGCAAGTCCAGTTTAGTGGTGAATTTAAACAGCTTTGGTGGTTCAGTGCTAAGAACGCGTGCCTCTGAACCAAAGGGTACTAAGTTAGATTCCCAGCGTTCTTCTTAGTGAATTTTTATTTTAAAAAATTCACTAATAGAGAGGTATCGATGGTGAGACTTTGCAAAAATTTTTGCAAATGAGCAAGAATTTGGGCCGCTAGAACCCATATCCGGGGTCAGTTTCGATTTTTATGTGTTTATATATGTGTATTCAACCGCTAACTCAAAAAATAATTAACCGATTTTGATAAAACTCGGCAAGTGCTTTTCTTTTATTAATAGCTTGGATGAGTTCGTTAGCCAGAAAAATCTGACACGGTTTTCCGGGAAAATTGCCTGCCTCTGTTAAAATTAACTTATAGCTGGATAATTATTGACGATAAAGTCGTGATGCAGCAAGTCCAGTTTAGTGGTGAATTTAAACAGCTTTGGTGGTTCAGTGCTAAGAACGCGTGCCTCTGAACCAAAGGGTATTAAGTTAGATTCCCAGCGTTCTTCTTAGTGAATTTTTATTTTAAAAAATTCACTAATAGAGAGGTATCGATGGTGAGACTTTGCAAAAATGTTTGCAAATGAGCGCGAATTTGGGCCGCTAGAACCCATATCCGGGGTCAGTTTCGATTTTTATGTGTTTATATATGTGTATTCAACCGCTAACTCAAAAAATAATTAACCGATTTTTATAAAACTCGGCAAGTGCTTTTCTTTTATTAATAGCTTGGCTGAGTTCGTTAGCCAGAAAAATCTGACACGGTTTTCCGGGAAAATTTTGAGTTTTCTTTCGAAAAAAGTTTTTTCTCCGAAAATTACAAAGATATTTCGATAAAATTTGGTGTACATATTGCTTTGGGAAAGACCTAACTATGTGCCAAAGTTCTAGGGTTACAGAAAATTAAGCTATTCAAATTTGAAACATTTATGTTTAGATTCACCGCCTTTCATTGAATAGTTTATATGAGATCTAGTTGTGGTTGTCAAGGTAACGTAACATATGATTATTATTGCGCAGGTCTGTTAAAACGCTGTAACTGACATTTACCGTATGCCGTATGATAATGATATGATATCGTTTATATTATGTTTTTTATTTGTTTGAGTGGACGAATTATTTGTGTCATTTGGGAAATTTTTATATACAAGTGCAAATTATTACTTTATTAATGTTAGTGAGTGGATTAAACAGTGTTTGTTATATTTTATCAACACATATATTCGTAAATGGTTTATAAACTGTGTATTTGCATATTGAATAAATAAATAAATATAAAGGATCGAAGTTTTACAAAAGGGCTGATATACAGGGTGACGCGTTTCTACGGTAAAGCTGAATATAATTATTAGTATACAAGAGACGAGAAAAAATTGTATAAGTTAATTATAGGGTGTCTTGAGCTGCATCTGATAAAATTATTTTGACAATCACCGGCTGGCCCACAAGTCGATCGTTGGTGATCCCTACAAATTTTTTTCGAACAGCCTTATTTTATTGCATTTTTTATCGAAATATGTTTGTAAGAAAAAAAGTCAAGACGCAGTAAGTGCGTTTTGGTAGCAAATTTTCATTAAATGCTTCAAATTTCAATAATTCAATTTGCTATTAACCTAAGATTTGTTGGCTAGAAAACCAACGTTTAAGGTATATTGTTGGAAAATTTTTGTACATTTTCAAACAATAAGTTATTTTGATAAAATATGTCACATTGTTTCTACTATATATGTTATACCGGTAACCAAATTGATAACTGGTGGCATTAAAAAGACATATTTGATATTCAAAACATTTTAATAAAAATTCACTGCCATAACGCATTTGCTGCGTCCAGAGTTTGTTTTACTTTTCCACTACATACTGCAAAATTAAGATCAATCAAGCTTGTGGCATTGATTTTGAGCAAGTTGAATGCCTGTGCATGGGCGTAAAGCCGTCGGTATCGTGTCCATGTCCATGGGCACGTTGAAAATCCGTATTCTCCTTACAGGAACGCGGGGGGGTAGGCAAGATTTATACTATAGTGAGGCGAAACTGCTTCCTGGCGTCGGTGATTGGCGCTAGTCGCGGAAATATACCGACGTTAAAGAAACAAAAACACACAATTTCCGTAATAGTTTTACTGACGTAACAAAGATTAAAAACTCTGGACGCAGCAAGTGCGTTATGGTAGTGAATTTTCATAAAAATGTTTTTAATTGCAAATATGTGTGTTTCCTTTTTAAGAAAGCAGGCATCAATTTTGGTTACCAGTATAACCTATATAGTAAAAACAATGTGCCATGTTTCATAAAAATAACTTTATTGTGTGAAAATGTACAAAAATTTCCAAAAGTAAACTTAAAGTGTTCCCGGAAAAACTTGTTTCTTGGTCAACCTTATAGGTTAATAGCAAATTGAGCTATTCAAATTTGAAGCATTTAATGAAAATTCGCTACCATAACGCACTTGCTGCGTCCCAAATTTCTTTTCTTACAAACATGCATCGCTGAAAAATTCAAAAATTCAATAACATAAGGCGTGTTTGATTAAAAAAAAAAAAAGAAAATTTGTATCACCAACGACTTATGGGCCATCCTGTGATTGTAGAAATATTTTTTTAAAATGTAGCTCAAGACACCCTATAATTAATATATACAAATTTTCTTCATATCTTGTATAATAACGGATATATTGAGCTTTATTGATTTTTTACGAAAATTCGACAAAAATTATATACCATTAAACGATAAACTCTAAAGCTAAGGCTACTGCCAAGCATCCGAGAAAGGGTCTATTTGAAATGAATTTTCTGGAAACATTTTAGTAAAATGAAGGACAATGACGGTTGAAACTAAAACTTCAGACTTTGTAAAAGATCCTTCTTGAGACATTTGATTTCCATATCCCGTATTAGATTCAAGTTCTTTGCCTAAATGTTGCCGATTTTGACGTTTTAAATCGCAACTTTGACGTTTTGAGGAAAACCCCAATTTATTTTTCTTTAAATGCCTATAACTTTTTTGTCTTTTGACCTACATAGCTAAATTTTGGTAGGTGGCTTACCAATAAGGATGTTAACTAGCGTACCAAATTTGGTTGCCCTTACTTTGTTAATTCCGGAGATATAAATTTTTTTCGAAAGAAAACACAAAATTTTCCGGGAAAACCTGGGCAGATTTTCCTGGCTAACGAACTTATCCAAGCCATTTGCAAAAGGAATTTTTCCACCAAATTTAGTCAAAATCGGCCTATTATTTTTTGAGTTATCGGTGTGATACATATATATATATATATATATATATATATATATATATATATATATATAATATATATATATATATATATATATATATAATATAAATATAAATATATATATATATATATATATATATATATATATATATATATATATATATATATATATATATATATATATATATATATATATATATATATATATATATATATATATATATAAACATATAAAAATTGAAACGGACCCCGGATATGTGTTCTAGGGGGCCTAGTTCGCGGTCATTTGAAGAAATTTTTTCAAAATTCAGAAGTCGGGATCTCCTCATTAGTGAATTTTTTTTAAGAAAATTTACTAATAAAGGTTGAAAAAAGAAAAAAATAACTGAATTAAATTTTATATCCAAACATAATAATAATAATAAGATGTCCTTATTCGGGCGAAGTTAATTTCACAATTTTCTTCCACTTAACCCTTAAAAGATAACTTAAAGTATAGGAATTACAAATTAAACAAATTATAAATGCCTTAGTACCCAAAATAACAACAAAACAATGTAACAACAAAACATTGACAATTGTGCGCCTTAAATTTAGCTGTGTGTGTGTTGTCTTCTTTCATAGCTGCGGTCGTCAGACCATTCCCACATTTAAAATTTATCTGAAAGAAAGGAATTCTTAAATATGAATATGAGTTACTATAACTACACTACGCAAACTGACTATTTTTATATAAAAATATATAGGGTGTTCCATTTGAAAAAAATGCGTTTTTGATCTTTAAAGTTTTCCTGATTCGCCATTAAATTTTGAACAAACTGTATAAGTGAGACTAATTATCTTTATACATTCTACAATCCTATTATCTGTACTAGCGACTAAGAAAATTATACTTCTTGATTATAAAAAGTAAATGACCACAAATGGCATCAATATTTCGATGCAATTGAATAAACATTTTAAAAAATGCACAATAACTTTGAAGCAATTGAAGGTAGATTAAGATTATTGACGTTGGTGTACACATTACGTACAATCCAAATATGTAAAAATATATAGGGCGTTATATTTGAAATTAAAATGACAAAGTTGATCGCTACCGCCAATTAAATCGAAAATGATATCGACTGCAAATTAATTTAAATGGAAAAAACGTTATGTCTTCTATATAAATGCAAATTTTCAGAGTTGAAATACGTTAATAACTATAAAAACGTTTAACCAACGCATTTCGTGCTATAATACGAGTGTTGCCTCTTACATGTCGGCATTGGGCAAACCTAGTGTTGCTATCTACCAACCGATGTCGTTATCGTAAAGACAAACATTTTTGACGTTATTTTTACTCAGATTTTTTTCACGCATGAGCTCTATTTTTGTTGTTTACATTAACTTGAAAAGTTCATAGCGGTCAAAAAATTAAATTAGATCGTGAACATTCTCGTGCAATTATTTTTTACAAATTACTAGGTGGACTAACTCAACAATAGTGCCTCGTTGAACTTAATTCGACTTTTGGGGATTTTTTTCAATCACCGACACAAGGCAGCAGTTTCAAGTTATTCAAAGTAATGAGTCCTTTTCACTTGTTGGCATTTCTGTGGATCGAAATCTCAATTGGCACCAACATGTCACATCAATTGCAGAAGCGGCTGCTAAGAAATTAGGTTTCCTCTTCCGGGCTCGCAAATACTTTTCACCAGCTAATCTCTATACCTTATATACTTCACAAATAAGGCCAAACCTCGAATACTGCTCCCAAATATGGGGTGCCGTTGCCGCTTCTACACTCGCCATCCTGGACTCAATTCAGAAGAGAGCTATACGTCGCATCGGTCACCCTACCCTCACCCAAATGCTGCCGTCCCTTGCCCACCGACGTGCCGTTGGTGACATATATATATATATATATATATATATATATATATATATATATATATATATATATATATATATATATATATATATATATATATATCTCTTTTATAGATATCTGCACGGGCCCTGCTCAGAGGAGCTTTCTTCCATAGTTCCTCCACCTGCTGCCCCCAACAGATCTACCAGGGGAACAGAGCGAATGCACCCTTTTACTGTCCAGGTCACCAAACATGGAACATCTTGTTATGGCCGCTCTTTTGTCCCTAGGACTTCCAAGTTGTGGAATTCCTTGCCAGCACATGTTTTCCTTCTCCTCCGAACCTACAAACCTTCAAGTCCAGAATAAACAAGTTGCCTCTTTCCTCCTTGTCGACACCCACGGTACGATAGTATTTAGGCTGTGATCCCTCGTGGTGTGTTGTTGAAATAAAACAAAATAAAAAAACGATTCTGAAAATTTTGCCGTGGATAGGGACACGGGGACGACGGATTTACGACTCCTCCGAAGGGCGGATTGTGCAGACATTTAACCTGCTGAAATACAATGCAACCACCTTAGTTGGTGTTAATGTAACAGTATGTACTGAAAAGTGAAAGAAGAATCCTGGGATCGAACCCAGTATCTTTCGTTTTAGAGGAACACGTTCTTACCACGGCACCACCGAGGCCTTTTTGTGAGAATGAAGTACAAGTGTTTATGGGTGGTTTACCGAATTCTATCGTGGCCGTATTTCGCTCAAGGCAGAATTTTCCCAAAATTGGTTTCTGTTAAAAAAAACATTGATGCGGTGCGTGAACTCACAGTACAAGGTCGTCACGTGACCTATCCTGAGATTGAGGTATTAATGGACACTAGTTGGAGCAGCATACATTCAATATTGCATGAATATTTGGCCGCCAAAAAAATGTGCTCACGTTGGGTCCCACATAATTTGACAATCGCTCAAGCTTGTTTCAATTGGTGGCAATGCTCAAAAATTTAATCTCGGTGCTTCAAAACATGATGACATTGTAACAGATGACGAATCATGGATCTATGCGTATGAGCCCGAAGGTAAGCAGCAGTCTTCCTGGGTCTTCCTAGGCGAGCCAAACCCAGCAAGTGTTTGAAGCACTTAGAAGCAGATGGTCGTCTGTTTCTTCAGAAAACCAGTACATGTCTCAACCGTACCTTCGGTGCAACGTAGAACGGTCAATTCTGAGTTGTACACAACTATTTGTTTGCTATAAGTCTTTGGAGGACTAAGAGAGACCAACCCCCGAAGACGCATCATCATCATCACCACCATAATGCGAGCTCTCACACATCGGCTCAAACTAGTGACATCGATTTGATGAGTCGTCCGCCGTATAATCCGGACTTGGCACCTAATGACTTTTTTTGGAGGAATAAGAGATACCAACCCCCGAAGACGCATCATCATCATCACCACCATAATGCGAGCTCTCACACATCGGCTCAAACTAGTGACATCGATTTGATGAGTCGTCCGCCGTATAATCCGGACTTGGCACCTAATGACTTTTTTTTTAATTCTCGAACGTCAAAAGTAAATTGCGGGGTCAACGTTTTTCGACACGCAAATAACCGGTTGATGGGTTCAAAATGAATGTTTTCTAGACACCTCAATCGGAGTAGAGAAAGTGCTTCAAAAATTGGTTCACACGCATGCAAAAGAGTATGGACCTTCATATAGAATATGTTGAAAAATAATAAAGCCACTTTCGATGATAGTAGCAGTGTAGCAGTATTAGCAGTGGTGGAGAGGCTAACGCCAAGCAAGTAGACAACAATGGGCCCTTTTTGCCAACCCCAGCAACCCGGCAACCATGCTCTACTCTTCCTCGGATCCGTCGCCAAACCGCATCGACCTCAAAATGAAGGCCGTGACGGTCTTCAATTGGACAGTACTTACCTGATTCCTCTGCAGAGTCCTCGATCTAAACAATTCTGCTCGGAGACTCCCAAAAGCCTCGCATTTACACAGGTTGTGGTAGGACGTTTCTTCATCCTCACCGCATTCCTGGCAAATGGGAGCCCTCTCAATGTGAGGTTTCTTCTAAGGGCACAGTGGCCTGTCAGCATCCCAAGAATGCGGCGAGGCGTAGGTCGACTCCTACCGAGTAGCCACACAGCTTTATCTCTGTCCGTACCCTCCGCTAAGTTCTGCTTACAGCCATCAACCGACCCCTAGCGCCCCTCCATTGCTTCCTCAGTCCACCTGTCTAAGGCGACAGAGACCGTCTTCCTACTCATGCATATCGCAGGCTCCGGGCCACAGAACGGCCGCCGGGAACCAAGCCTTGCGAGATTATTCGCTACCTCATTCCCCACTACGCCACAGTGTCCCGGAACCCACACCAGTTGCACCTCTTTTGTCCTGGCTAGTCCTTTGAGAGCGTCAGCGTACTCCTGAACCAGTGTTGCCCTGATTCTGGCCGCGCAGACTGCCAGGAGGGGCGCCTGACTATCCGAGCAAATATACACACATTTCTCGGGGCTCCTCCTCACATCCTGTCCATTGGCCACAAACAGGATAGCGTACACCTCTTTTTCGAATGCCGTGGTATATGCGCCAAGAGCATAACTCTCGCGCACCCCCAGGCCCTCGATGTATATCCCTGCCCCGGAGGATTGTTGATCTTCCAGCCGTGATCCGTCGGTGAAAACAGACCAGGCTTGCGGGCTGGAATGCGACCTCAGTTTGCCTCCAGTTATCCCTACTGGGGATCCTGTGCGTATATGGCCTAGTCAACCTAAAATCGTCCTCGGCATCCCGTACCTTGATGGGGGAAATTGGAATTTCCTTTTCCACCTCCTTGGCGACTCTTGCATGCCCTATTACTGCTCCCTCTCCTCACCAGTTTCCAGAGTCTCGCATTCTAAGATGCGACGCCATAGCCTCCCTTCTGATAAAGATGGGAAGCGGTGTCAGCAATTTTCGATGATAAATATTTGTATTTGTTCTCTAATCCCAAAATATAAAAAGCAGTCCTCGTCCTTGTGATTGGTCAGGGGCAGACCATAAGGACCCGCGCTTGTAGATAGTATTTCCACAGCGTAAGCATATGCTGTGGCATTTCTCCAGCTTAATATACATTTTTAAGTCATTTAAGCGATTGGTACAAGTCACAATTATGCGATACACACTGTATATTACCAAATCCCATGTTGCGAAACAACGTTTTTATTTATGCTCTAAAGCGTTAATCAAACGTTAGAAACTACTTTATTAGCAAGAAATGCCTATGAAAAGCCATTAGTGTTTATGTTATTGATCTCATGTTACCAAGTATAATTTTTTCATTTTTATTTATTCTTAACTAGTTTTTCTACATATACGTATCAATAACTTGGGTTTGATGTGGCTGAAAGCATTAGCGTTGATTAGGGGCTTTATTTTCTCAATAGTTAATGGATTTGATAGTGGCAAAGTGAAAGTTTATTAGTCAATACGGAGAATGTTTCTTTTCCGTCGTTTTAATCCAGACACGGGCACGTGTTTCTTGCTATGCATGCTTCTCGGTCACAAGTTAATAGAGAAATATTGAAAAAGCTTCCGACAATCCCTAAATAATTACATTAAATAGACGCATTCTACAATTTAGCCAGCGTTATCACGAAAAAGCATTAAAATACGGTGGACTTTGTTATTTAATCACATCGACTCTGTTATTTTTAGTAAGGCTGAGTTGATTGATACCAGAAGAAATAAGAGAACCAGGTTGTACTCAGCGTTGCGGAATTCTGGATACATGTTGCCACATGTTAGAACTTCACAATACAAAAAGGAGGCTGATATTTACTTTACGATAGTTGTTAATAATTAACACTTTTTGTGATTACGACTTAGGGTCCTTATTATTTACTTGAAATTCACAATTACTCCTATATGAATCCTAAATTACACATAAACACAAGAAATAAACAATCAAGGTTTATGATTTTTTTTTACAATGAAATACCATCAATTCCTGAATACAATTAGGGTTATTTGATCACAAAAGAAAAACAAACCACTTTACACTCACAATTCAGTCTGATATTTTGGATCTCGACAAATATAACGGGAAGTCAATTTCCAATTTGATAATATATTGGTGTCAAAAAGGCACAGGCACACGCTTAACAATTATTTTCTGTCAATATTCTGCTCATCACCTCCTACAGCCTAGGTTCTTAATCAAACTTATTAAGACAGTAACACTAAGTGGAGATTGGAACCTGTTATAGGCACACTTGGAGAACCCAAATGACCGCAACACATCTTTTAAAGACCTGGCAATCGTTTCACTAACAAAGTTAGCGTCATCAAATGATGAAAAATTCTAGTTCTAATTTTTCATCCGCTGATAACGATAACTTTTTAGTGAATCGATCGTCAGGCCTTTAAAAGATGTGTTGATGTGATTTGGGTTTCCCAAGTGTGCTTACAATAACACCCCAGGGAAAGCAAATACTCTTTTCTGGATGACTGACGTTGACTTCAAAGAAACATCCATATATGAACGGCGCAACGTTAAGTCGCAATGGCAATTTCGTAGCGAAAAAAAGGCGGGTATGTTTAACGGAAAGCCGTAAGAAGGAGCCTTAACGAAAGAGCCACTATTAACTGAACAAACTTTTAGGGTTATTTTCAATAATTATGACTTTATTCTCACCTTTGTTAACCACTAGGGCCACCTAGAAGCCAACGGTGGCACTGACACTCAATTAATGACAGCTAGCTTGGACTTGTTCAACATTTAAGAAACGGAAGCCCTTTGCTGGCGGGACCAAAGTTCCGCAAGGTTCAACGTTAATTGCTCTAGCTCGTACGTTTTCCTTGTTGCGCGTCAAGTAATTTTTATTAGTCAGAGAGAGTAAGGGAATTGGGTGTTTTTTTTTAAATTAAGTGCTTATAACTTTTTTCTTGTGGGATAGAAATCTAAACCTACGTACCAAATTTGGTTATCATAGCTCTTTTATTTTTATTAGGTAAAATTTTTTCTGAAAGAAAACCTAAAATTTTCCCAGAAAACCTGGTTCGATTTTCCTGGTTAATGGACTTATTCAGGTCACTTACGAAAGGAAAGGTACCTGCCAAATTTTATTGTTGTAGCTCGATTACGGGGCCTCAATTTGCCTACTCCCCAACTTCCTCTGTTCATTGTTGTTGAATTAAACTTTTTAAGACAGACGTTGCTAGAAAACGGATACGACAACAATCACATACTATGAAACATTAGAAACGCGCAACAACAAACCACTACACCACAACAAGAACAAACAGAGTCCATACAACAACACACAGCGTTTTTACCATACATTAAAGGTGTCACCGACAAAATCAGCCGAATTTTTAGAACCCATAGTATCAAAACCGTATTTACAACAGAGCAAAAACTGTCAAATCTGATAAAAACTCCCAAGGATACGATTACAAACGAATCCCACGAAGTTTACGAAATTCCTTGTTCCGACTGTTCCCGAACTTATGAAGGACAAACAAATAGACGCATCCACAATAGAATATATGAACACACCCTCGCAGTCAGAAAATGTCCCGATTATTTCAGTAAGAGAAATGATGGACTTCTCCTTCCGATTACTTGGAAACCTATTATATCTTCCCTACAAACACACAAACAGAAAATAAATTCAATAAACAAATGCCGGTAATCCTCTTAACCCTCTTAATCCTTTAAGTACCGTGACCAAAGCCCCCGACTTAATTGTCCATGACCCGGCTACTTTCACTGATAACGAAGCAGGTAGACGGGACGATACATACAATACAAGACTTGCAACGAACTGCCAGATCTCTCTGAGGCCTAGGGTTGAACAGACTGAGACCTCACAGACGATCGCCGGCGAGATTTGGGGAGTAGGCAGATTGAGGCTCCGTAATCGAGCTACAACAACCGACCCCACCTTTGTCCACCGCTCTAAGGAGTAGACGGATTGAGGCCTTAGAGTGTCCTTACATATTTCCTTTACTTCTTGAAAATGGCTCCAAAACAGAAGCCGAAACGTCGGGTTTTAATACATTCTGGACGCGGTTCAACCCGAGAACCAAGTATGTCTCATATATATATATATATATATATATATATATATATATATATATATATATATATATATATATATATATATATATGCATGTATGTCCAACCGATAATTTAAAGAGTAACTAACCGATTTGGATGAAACTGGGCAATTAACTTTCTTTTATCAATAGCTTGGATGAGTTCATTAGCCAGGAAAATCGGTTTTCCGGGAAAGTTTTGAGTTTTCTCTCGAAAAAAATGTCTCTAAGCAAGTAACAAAGCTATTTTAATGAAATTTGGTGAATATGTTGCCTTGGGAAAGGCTTTACTACGTATCAAATTTCAGTTTATAGAAAATTGAGTTATTCAAATTTGAAGGAAAAAATGAAAATTCACTACCACAACACACTTGCTGTGTCCTGGACTTTTTATTGATTAGGTACCTGACAAAATATTTTAAGGATCTTTTGAATCGAAATTCGAACTACATTCTAACCTAAAGTGGGAAACGTAGATACAAATCTCAGATATCTTTAGCACCGGAATTTAATTTTCGCGCTGAACTGGTAACCAATCAAATCCAACTATGAACTTGCTTGTACTGAACTGAGTGGAATCAGCAGATATGCACGCTTGTTTTGGTTGTCTGGGTGTTGCTAGATCTAAGCCCTAAAAGAGGTCTTTTGATTTTTTTGTAACGAATTTAAAGTATGTTTACCAAAAAGTAAAGTTAAGCTTATTTTGTATAATAGAATGTTGGAATACGTACTACAATTTATACATGACTGTATACCTATTTGCTTTTATCTGGGTAATAAGTTGAAAAAATACATCAACTGTGTAATTTGTATTTATATTTGCTTCAATATTGCTGGAAGCAATTCGTTTATTGAAGTTCTTTACTAAATGGAATAAACAGCCAATTACAGAAAACATATACCTGTCTTTGTGATCGGAAGCAGACAACCCAACTAGAAGTTATTTGCAAAGAGCTCAAGGCAATTCAGGCGGTCTTAAAAAGAATATATTCTTATATACGAATATCAGTATCTTCGGAAATGACTACTTGTCTCGATCCGGCGTCATCTGCACAACGCAAGGACCTTTGATGAGAAAGAATAAACTGCATTCAAATCTGCTAAATCTTGTTGGCTTTTACTCAATTTTCATTAAGAAAATGCACTAATAGAGAGGTATCGATGGTGAGACTTTTGGAAATTTCTTCAAATAGGCGCGAATTAGAGCCCCTAGAACCCATATCCAAGGTCAGTTAAAAAGTTTATATGCATATATATATATATATATATATATATATATATATATATATATATATATATATATATATATATATATATATATATGTGTGTGTGTGTGTGTGTGTTTGTATGTGTGTGTGTGTGTGTGTGTGTGTGTGTGTGTGTGTATCCAACCGATAACTTAAAAAATAGTTCACCAATCGAAACCAAATTTGGCAATTCCCTTCATATTGTTAATAGCTTGAATGAGTTCGTTAGACAGTTTTGACACTCAAATACTTTTAGAAAAAACAATGCAAAAAACTGCTTGAAAACGCTATATCTTTTCAATTACTAGAAATATTAAACTAGCACTTGACAAGCACGTACACATTGTACAAGTGGTCTTAGCTACCAAACTTGAACTCAATTCGTTCAGTAGATTTTGACTTGTAACTAAATAAAAATTAATAATCTACGATATAACCTGACATTACCTCTGAATAGATGCCTATAATGTTAGACAAGGTCAAACAGGTAAATCACTGTTCCGCTGCCATTGCAAACAAAATCTCCAAATTGGGTTTTAAACGGACAGGCTACGAAAATATGTCACAATAAACAATCAGCGATGTTGCCACTTACGACATCTCTAATCTGAATCTGTAGATATCAGAAAAATGTAAATAATTAAAAATTTTAATGAAAGTGATTCAATTTGTTTAAAAGAAATCTAGAACTACGTTTTATCATGTATAAATATTATGCTTCCTATTTTCACGGCATTTAAAAGACATCCCCATCTCTCTAGTTTAATCTGACAACACCACTATTTGTCATTTGTTAACTGGCAGGACTCATGAAAGAAACGTGTACACTCTGCGCGTAACCTCGAAATCGACTCCGCTAATACCTTAGAATTTCAGAATATAAAACAACTACCTATATTCTAAGGTTAATACAAATAGTAGGTAAGTAATAACCCAACTTTTAATTTTAACATAACTTTAACAAATGCCTTTGGCCGCCCACTGTGACTGTAGTATATTATGACTCTAACATCCAATCAAACAAATAAGAAAGTGATTATGTACATTACATTCAGGTTCTTCATCAATGCATGTAGATATTGTATTACTAAAGTGAAACAAAATTATTTCACGAAGAAATATACCTGGGGTACCTAGGTACTTATTGGTTTCCTTACTCTTAGCTTTTACTCTTTATGGAACATTTAAAGTAAAGGAAACTACATAATATCATAAAGCAGTTTAAATTACATATATAATCAAATGTACAGTGTGGATTATTAAAATTTTAAATTCAAAATTTTGTATTGTTTATATTTATTTCATTTTCAAAAAGTATGGATACAGTAATAGTAAATAGGCGTTGAAAAGAGTTTAGGTGCAGCAAGTGCGTTATGGTAGCGAATTTTTGTAAAAAATATTTCATATAGTGATGACTCAATTTCCCATTAAACTAGAATCTTCAGTTTTGATACATAGTAAAACCCATATGAAGTCATTGTGGATACTAGATTTGAATACTACCAATTTTTTTAAAATCTTTTTTGATATTTCGTTTGCAAAAACTGGTCCGATTGAGTTAGACTAAAATGGATCATCCAAGCGATTAATAAGGAAAAATACCTGCCACGTTAATAATTTGTCAGGTACATTCCTTTTGAAAATAAAAATTAAATTTCCGGTAAATTTTCAGTTTAGCACACGCGGGCGTTTTTGAAAAAAATAATCGGAAACATGCTTAAAACCCTTTCTGAATGCACATACCAAGAAAAATGTCTTGCAAACGGCCCCTAAGAAAGTTACAGGACCAGGAGTGAATAGGGGTGCTGGGCGGAAAAGAAGATAAAAAGGAAATATAAGCGGAAATTTCGAAAAAAGCCAGCTTAGTTGGATATCTATAAGCTACGTTTTACCCATTTTGCAGCTATACTTCCTTAAAATCCCGTTTACTTCGCCCAGAACCCTTATTCACCGCAGGTCCCGCAACTTTCCTGGGGGTTGTTCCGAAGAAATTTTTGTTATTTATATTGTTCTTGTTTATCGATTGAGGGTGGTTGTAGGCATGTAGAATGGGGAGGAGAACCCCCGTGACGAAGCAGCGAACCAAGATTTTCAAATTATGTTAAAATTGTTACCTGATATCATTTGTTTAAAATATTTTTCCAAAAATGAATTTTAGGTTGCCTTGTTTGTTAGTCACACATAGAGAGCTACAATATTTTATCATTTAAAAAAGTATGGATACAGCAACAGTAAATAGGCGATGAAGAGGTTTTGGATGTAGCAAGTACGTGGTGGTAGAGAGTTTTCGTAAAAAGATTACAAATCCGATAACTCAATTTCCTATTATGCTATAATCTTCAACCTTAAGTCATAGTAAAACTTATGTAGAATACCTTTTTGGTTGTTTTGTTTGCAAAAACTAGTGCGATTGGATTGACTAAAACAAAACCATCCAAGCAATTAATAAGGAAAAATACTGGTCACATTGATAATTTGGCAGGTACATTCCGTTTGTAAATAATTAATCTTTTTATGGAAAACTTTTGTAACTTTAATGAAATTTGTAACACATTTTTTTAAAGCGACTTGCAGTATTTGCTATGTACCAAATTGAAATTTTCTAGCTCCATAGAAAACAGAAATATCTTCAAGTAATCGCTTACTGGGACCTCGAAAACCAATCTCCAAGATCCTTTTAAATTTAAAGAATTAGTTTTAATAATATACGTTACTAATAGTGTACAATTCTTATGAGAAATCACTACAATAAATCACTTGCTGCGTCCCAAATTTTTTAATAAAATGTACAGACTGTTTAAAACCTAGTCGACACTATTACCAACTTTGCTATTATTGGAGCTACATGATCAGTCAAATTAGTAAACTTGTGTATTTTTTTGCACCGACCACGATGATTTAAACTAAAAAGCAATCGATCATCGCGTTTTTGAGATATTGGCAGAAATATGATTTTTTCTAAAGGAACACCCTATTAGCCCCATCAGCATTCGATAGAGAATCTAATTATGAACAAATTTTTATTATGCCCAAGCGACTTAAAATGGAAAATTAAAACGATTTCGTAAAATTTAAGAATTGAAATCAGGTGAGCATGAATTGGAAACAAACGGTTTACACCGTTTGACAGATCAACAATGAAGCCTCGAAGGTGAAAATTGTGTTTGTTAACTATTATAATACTTTTAAAATGTTTTTTAGGCATTTAGGAAATGTGATATGCTTGAATGCTACATAGTATGCATAAAAATAGACAGAGAGCTTTAGAAAGTTGTGAGAATTTATCGATTATATATATATATATATATATATATATATATATATATATATATATATATATATATATGTATATATATATATATATATATATATATATATATATATATATATATATATATATATATATATATATATTCGTTTTAGTCAACCTAGTTAAACCGATTTTTTCAATAACAATTACAAGAATAACAAAATTATACTTTCAGACTCAAAGATGACAAACTTATTTAGGCGTTTTAAACAAATGTTCAACATGTATGAAATCTGTTTATCCAAATGTGAATATAAAACATTTAAAAAAAGATACATTAATCCAGCTGGATGCGTAACCTTCTGCGTGTGATGCTAGCGCGGTATCCGCTACGCTATCTGGTCACACGCCAGCAAAGGTTTTACTTGCGTCATACTTTAGATCGGCTTCATGCCCGGGATATTATATTCAAAGTATACATAATTAATTAATTACAGAATTACAGAAAATTAGGTAATAGAATTATCATTGAGACACATCCCACGGCTGTATCGGTCTTTTATGATGTCTTATGTTTATCTTTAAACATAAAGAAACTATTTTAGAATCATTTTGATAGAGACTTGGCTTTATTTTGTTTACATTTCTGCTACATTATTATGCGAAAGCATAATATATTTATGCTGCGCTAAAACTGTGTTTGAGGCCGTTAATAAAGCTAAAAATGTAGTGTGTTTTAATAATTGATTGAATCGCCCAGTTAAATAACAATAAATTGGCAATTTTTTCATTTCATGTCGTCTGTCATTTTCCATAACTGCGGCTGAGATTTCACGATTGTTGGTTCGGGTATTATGTTTATGCCTGGCATATATTTATTTTGGTTACCGTTGCTGTATGGTGTATACCTGTTGTATGAATTAATCTACGCATGGCAGTTAACTACTCTGTCTCAGGTATTCGAGTTTAACCACTAAGTCGTTTCAACGCATGTCTCTGGGATTTTTTTATTTGGAATAAACTCTAAATATTGTAGACCAAATTACTTGAAATTCACAACCTATGTTTATTTGCACTATTTCTAGAAACATGTAAAGTCTCATTCCGGTTACTCTGACACTTACAAAAATATACCGTTTTCTAAAAGTTTTACCCGATTTTTCAGTGGAAAAACTGGAGCATAAAGGCTGATTAACGAACTCGACCTTGGTTTTTGCCCAAACAAGATTTTTGCCAAGTTTGATTGTAATCAGTTTAGTAAATATATATATAAATATAAATATATATATATATATATATATATATATATATATATATATATATATATATATATATATATATATATGTAGTATTAAGTTTTTCGTGACGGTAATAGAGTTATTTATCAAAAAATTGTGGGAAAGCCGTCAGTTGCAAAATAAAACTCTTTATTATAGGCCGAGCTTTCGGAAAAATTTATTCCATTCTTAAGGATATAATGTGAGTTCTACTAAACTAATTATTAAATGACAAACATAAAAAAAATAGTAGAGTATAATTAGTTTAGTAGAACTCATATTATATCCTTGAGAATGCAATAAATTTTTCCGAAAGCTATATATATATATATATATATATATATATATATATATATATATATATATATATATATATATATATATATGTATATATGTATATATATATATATATATATATATATATATATATATATATATATATATATATATATATATATATATAAACATATAACAAATTTAACGGATCTTGGCTTTGGGTTCTAGGGACCCAAATTCGCGCTCGTCTGAAGAACATTTTCCAAAAGCTTTTCTTCGTGACCTCTCTATTAGCGAATTTTTCTTAATGAAATTTCGCTAAAAATAAATTTATCGTTTCGCGTAGTATTCTGTTGAATTAAGATAGCAGAATAATTAGCCTGGACCACCTGTTAATATCTATACATTCACAAGCATGAAATACACATCGTGTTCGATTTTAAAGTCATCAAAAGTCAACCCATAACCATTCAATCGGCATGTGTTACAGCAGAACACCATCGCTGCCAGGTTGTAAATTGGTTATATTTAAAGAATTATCACCTTGAGAATTGTCTATTGCCTGATTACGATGATCATTTGGCTCGTGGTGGTTACATACCTTGCAGGTACCAGAAGACTGAAGATCTACCACCTGCCTCCATCAGCTGCTAAAGCTGCTACTCCATACATTGCTATGGTCAAATTGTTTCCCGGAACTTAATTATTTCATCCGATAATAATAATTCTGAATGGTGCATCAACTGCACTACATTTAGGTGCATAAATGTGCAAAGGCATCATAATCAAATAAATAATGTGCTCTTTGCCAATGTCGCTACATTAAACACCGGTAGCTTATATAAAATTTGAAGCAATTGTATACATAATAATAAGTGAAATTTTATAAATTATATGGAATTAGGCATGTAGGGTGTTTAAGTTGTATTTGAATATAGGGAGCATGTGGCAAATGGTCTCAGAAATCGAGCGAATAACATATTATGTGTAAGGCTAGATGCATTCTCGCAACAATTAGAACCGTAGACCGGTTTCGCTCTCATTAGAGCTCTACAGTACGGCATACTAATTGTAGCAAAAATACATCTAAATTAACACGGCTATAGTATAGCCAGCCTTTCAACACTAAGTGAGTGTTGGACGTGCCGCCACCTAGTTGCGGAACCAAGTAGTATGTTATCACGCCAGCTCCAAATAACACAAAGTGTTAAAAAAATAGAGACTGTATACAAATAACTAACAATTTAGAAAATTGTCAGCCCTGGCCCATTTCTACCCCAATATAGGGACAAAGTATGTAAGGCTAGATGCATTCTCGCAACAATTAGAACCGTAGACCGGTTTTGCCCTCATTAGAGCTCTTCAGTACGGCATGCTAATTGTAGCAAAAATGCATCTAAAGTAATACGGCTATAGTATAGTCAGCCTTTCAACACTAAGTGAGTGGTGGACGTAGTATGCCGTACTGAAGGGCTCTAATGAGAGCGAAATCGGTCTACGGTTCTAATTGTTGCGAGAATGCATCTAGCCTTACATACTTTGTCCCTATATTTGGGTAGAAATGGGCCAGGGCTGACAATTTTCTAAATTGTTAGTTAGTTGTATACAGTCTCTATTTTTTAACACTTTGTGTTATTTGGAGCTGGCGCGACAACATACTACTTGACTTGGTTTCGCAACTAGGTGGCGGCACGTCCACCACTCACTTAGTGTTAACATATTATGTGTTTTTAAAGAATTTTCTTTAAGAAAATATTACTAAAAAAATAATACAACAGTGCTCAAATCATTTGAAAAACCCTGTATAACGTTTAAAAAAATACATTTATTTATACTTGAAGTATTCGCATACGTTGCAATAATTACTTTAGGTTTTACGAACTGAAGGTCATAAGGGTAATTACATAGAAAATTCTAGGGTTCTGGATTTAATAACTTACATGTCGCGTTTTCAGCAAATTACAACGAATTACAAAAAAGGCTGGGCGCAGCAAGTGCGTTATGGTAGTGAATTTTCATTAAATGTTTCAAATTTAAATAACTCAAATTTCTATAAACTTAGAGAGTTTAATTTTAATACGTAGTAAGGTCTTTCTTAAGGCAAGATATCCACCAAAATTTCATTAAAATAACTTTGTAATTTTCGGAGCATAAAATTTTTTTCGAAAGAAAATTTTAAATTTGAATAACTCAATTTTCTCTAAACTTAGAAAGTTTAGTTTTGGTACGTTGTAAGATCTCTCTTGAGGCAACATATATAGTAAATTTAATTAAAACAGATTTGTTACTTTCGGAGGAAAAATTTTTTTTCGAAATAAAACTCAAAACTTTCCCGGAAAACCCCGTCCGATTTTTCTGGATAACGAACTGATCCAAGCCATTAATAAAAGAAAGGCACTTGCCAAGTTTCATCGAAATCGGTGAATTATTTTTTGAGTTATGAGACATATATATATATATATATATATATATATATATATATATATATATATATATATATATATATATATATATATCAAAATTGAAACTGACCCCGGATATGTGTTCTAGGGGCCCTAGTTCGCACTCATTTGAAAGAATTTTTGCAAAGTCTCACCATCGATACCTCTCTATTAGTGAATTTTTAATAAAAATTCACTAAAAATTTGAGAAAAAAGGTTTGAAATAAAAATAACTTTTTTGGTTATCGTGCGGATACACACAAATATATATATATATATATATATATATATATATATATATATATATATATATATATATATATATATATATATATATATGTATATATATATATATATATATATATATATATATATATATATATATATATATATATATATATGTAAACATATAAAAATTGAAACTAACCCCGGATATGGATTCTCGGGGTCCTAGTTCGCACTCATTTCCAAAAATGTTTGCAAAGTCTCACCATCGATACCTCTCTATTAGCGAATTTTTTAAAATAAAAATTAACTAATAAAACAAACCAAACAGTATATCCCTCGTGCTTTAAGTAACCTTATTATGACAAGCAGATACACCACTTTAACGTTTTAAATAAAGTGGTTGAAGTATTTTACATAATATGTTGATAATTAATTAATTTCTAGAATATAACATCATCATTTTCAAACACTCTCCCAGTATAGAACACAATATTACTCCTCAGTCAATAAATTCACTTTTTTCATTCTGCTTTATCAAAACTACATTTAGTAAATTTTAATTTTACACTACAATAACGACTTGTTAATGCATTCTCCAAAGCACACAGAAGCACATAAACGAGATAAGGTTATGAGCAAAATATATAGTAGAAACAATGTGCCATATTTTATCAAAATAACTTATTGTTTGAAAATGTACAAAAATTTTCCGACAATATACCTTAAACGCTGGTTTTCTAACCAACAAATCTTAGGTTAATAGCAAATTGAGTTATTGAAATTTGAAGCATTTAATTAAAATTTGCTACCAAAACGCACTTACTGCGTCTTGCTTTTTTCTTACAAACACATTTCGATAAAAAATGCAATAAAATAAGGCTGTTCGAAAAAAAAATTGTAGGGATCACCAACGATCGACTTGTGGGCCAGCCGGTGATTGTCAAAATAATTTTATAAGATGCAGCTCAAGACACCCTATAATTAACTTATACCATTTTTTCTCGTCTCTTGTATAATAATAATTATTTACAGCTTTACCGTAGAAACGCGCCACCCTGTATAATATCAGCCCTTTTGTAAAATTTAGAGCCTTTATATGTCTTGATAAAACATAACAAACACTGTTTAATCCACCCACTAACATTAATAAAGGAATAATTTGCACTTGTATATAAAAAATTCCCAAATGACACAAATAATTCCTGGACTCAAACAAATAAACATATAAGCAATCTCATATCATACGGTAAACGTTACAGCGTCTAACAGACTTGCGCAATAATATCTGATCTTCCGTTACCAAGGCAACAGCATACTAGATCTCATATAAGCCATTGTCAATAAAACCCGGTGATTTAAAAATAAATGTTTCAAATTTGAATAGCTCACCTTTCTGTAATCCTAGAAAGCTCAATTTTGGCACATAGTTGGGTCTTTCCCAAAGCAATGTGTACACCAAATTTTATCGAAATATCTTTGTAATTTTCGGAGAAAAAACTTTTTTTCGAAAGAAAACTCAAAATTTTCCCGGAAAACCGTGTCAGATTTTTCTGGCTAACGAACTCATTTAAGCTATTAATAAAAGAAAGGCACTTGCCGAGTTTTATCATAATTGGGTAATTCTTTTTGAGTTAGCCATTGTCAATAAAACCCGGTGATTTAAAAATAAATGTTTCAAATTTGAATAGCTCACCTTTCTGTAATCCTAGAAAGCTCAATTTTGGCACATAGTTGGGTCTTTCCCAAAGCAATATGTACACCAAATTTTATCGAAATATCTTTGTAATTTTCGGAGAAAAAACTTTTTTTCGAAAGAAAACTCAAAATTTTCCCGGAAAACCGTGTCAGATTTTTCTGGCTAACGAACTCATTTAAGCTATTAATAAAAGAAAGGCACTTGCCGAGTTTTATCATAATTGGGTAATTCTTTTTTGAGTTAGCGGTCGGATACATATATATATATATATATATATATATATATATATATATATATATATATATATATATATATATATATATATATATATATATATATATATATATATATATATATATATATATATATATAAACATATAAAAATCGAAACTGACCCCGGATATGGGTTCTAGGGGCCCAAATTCGCGCTCATTTGCAAAAATTTTTGCAAAGTCTCACCATCGATACCTCTCTTTTAGTGAATTTTTTTAATAAAAATTCACCAAAAAGGCTGGGCGCAGCAAGTGCGTCATGGTTGTGAATTTTTTTTAAATATTTATAATAGCAATCATTTATTTTTTTAGAGAAAGCAGGCATCAAATTTGCTTACTAGTATAACTTGTACAGGCAAAACAGTGTACCATATTTCATCAAAATAACTTTATTTTTTGAAAATGTACAAAAACATTCCCAAAATTAATTTTAAATGTTCCCTAAAAACTGGTTCTCCAGCCAACGAAGCATGTATTTTAGAAGCTAATTGAGCTATTCAAACTTGAAGCATTTAATGAAAGTTCGCTACTATAACGTACTTTATACCTCCCGAATTGCTCTTCTGCAAACATGCATTATATTTCTAAAGACAATGCAAAAATGCAATAAGATAAGGCGTGTTCGATTGAAAAATAAAGAAAATTTGTATTACCGACGACTTATGGGCCGTCCTGTGATTGTAGAGATAATTTTTTTAAGATGAAGCTTAAGACACCCTATAATTGACGTATACAAGCTAGAACTACTGCTAAAGCCTCACAAAAAGGGTCAATTTGAAATGAGTTTTCCGGAAATATTTGTGTAAAATGAAGGACAATTCCGGTTGAAGCTGAGACTTCGGGGTTTGTATAACATTCTTCTTGTGACATTCTCACTATATAACCCGTATCAGTTTAAGGTTCTTTAATGTTGCCAATTTTGACGTTACAAATCGCGACTTTGACGTGTTGAGGAAACCCCAATTTTCTTTTAATTCCTATAACGTTTTTGTTTTTTAACTTACAGATCTAAATGTCAGTCAGGGTGACGCATTTCTACGGTAAAGCTCAATATAATCGTTAGTATGCAAGATACGTCGAAAATTTGTGTGTGTTACCTATAGGGTGTCTTGAGCAGCATCTTATAAAATTATTTTGACAATTACAGGCTGCCCCATAAGTCGTTGGTAATACCTACAATTTTGTTTTGAACATTCCTTATTGCATTTTTGCTTTTTTCACCGAAATATGATGCATGTTTGTAAAACAAATCAAGACGCATTAAGTGCGTTTTGGTGCCGCAATTTGCTACTAACCTAAGGTTCGTCAGCTAGGAAACAAGTTTTCTCGGAAACGTTTTAAATTTATTTTCGGACAATTTTGTACATTTTGAAACAAGTTATTTGGATAAAGAATGTTACATTTTTCCTACTATATAGGTTATACCGGTGACCAAATGCCTGCTTGCATTAAATAGACATATTTGCTATTAAAAATATTTTTATGAAAATTGACTTTCATAGCGCACCTACTGCGTCCAGACTTTTTTTATTCCAAAGCTGGTGCTTCTCATGTGGTCCCATATAAATTTGATCAACATTTGACTAGTAGTTTTTGAGGTATCCTTAATGAAGTCGGCTTTCTATTTATTTTTATTTTAATTTTTACTTGTTAGTAGGTGTGTATCCTTGTCCTGTTAATTAGACGCTTTTTGTACTTTCCTTAATTATTTTAAGCAAGTCGCTATTCCCTACTAATTATTTTAACGCATCTTGCTCATTTGAGGTGCAAGTCATCTAATGACATTGACAAGTTTGTTGTCTTAAGTAAATCCTGTCAATCACAAATCACTTGGTTTTCCTTTATTTCCAGTTTAAATATAACAGACTGCACAACGGCACTAAATAATAGCCTGACAGGAATAAATTGCTCTGTAAATCTGGGGTGAAATCTGTTTGAAACTGGTAGATACCAATTAAGAGAAGTGTGTCTCTTATCCAAAATATATTCACCTTATTAGGGGAAAGAATTTCGGTTTCTTTGTGTTTTGTTTGTGAAGGAAACGCCACAGGGCTTCTGTTGGTAACTTAACATCAGCTCCCATATTCTACGCCTCATACAATCTTAAAACAAAAGTCATGTGCATTATGGTAGTGAATGTTCATAAACATGTTTTTAATGGCAAATATCTCTTTTTTTAATAAAAGGCATCAAGGTATATATATATATATATATATATATATATATATATATATATATATATATATATATATATATATATGACAGTCAAGAAAATCGTCAAGCATTTAACGACGCAAGAAACCGCTATGTCCGCATTCTTTCTGAGGCAAAAAAACTCGTTTAATAACCACATCAAAAACAAAGTCCTCTCAAGCTTCAACGGCAGCAAACCCTTCTAGACTCTTGCTAAATCTATTGGGAATAATTTCTGCAAAAGCACGTTCCCACCTCTTGTCTCAGGGGATGAAATTGTTTCTACCGCCCTGGGCAAGGCTGAACTTTTTGCTTCGTTGTTCGCCGGCAATTCTACACTTAACCCACCTCCAAATGTCCAATACCAACAGTCCCCAATGTCGCGCATAAAATGACTGATATCATTTTCAAAACTAAAAAGGTACGAAAGATACTCTCTTTTCTTAATACCAGGAAAGCGTCTGGCCTTGACGAGATCACAGCAATTGTTCTCAAAAATTGCGCACCAGAACTCCTGTCCTGACTCGTCTGTTTCAGATATCTTACAATAAAGGCATATTCCCTAGTAACTGGAAAACTGCTCCAGTACCACGCATCCCCAAGAAATGATCCAAAGCGCTTACTAGCACCGAATTACTAAAATTTCTTGAAAAACACAGTCTAATCCACGACAGGCAGTATGGATTCCGTCAGCGCAGATCGACTGCCGACTTCCTTTCTTTTGTCACCCATTCTTAAAACAAGTCTATGGAACTACACGGTGAATCCCAGATTGTTGCTCTAGACATATCCAAAGCATTCGACCAGGTCTGGCACGCAGCGCTGCTTAATAAACTTCCGGACTATGGCCTACCACCAAAACTTTGTACCTGGACAGCAAATTTCCTCTCCAACAGGAGCATTTCTGTTGTTGTGGACGGCCATTCCTCTAAACTGTATCCAATTAATGCAGGAGTTCCTCAAGGTTCAGCTTTAGCCCCTACTTTGTTTCTTCTCCACATCAATGACCTCCTCTTTCGCACATCCAACCCAGTTCACAGTTACGCGGACGACAGAACCCTCCACTCAAATATACAATATTCTAAGCCTGTCTCTTTAGCACAATTAGATGAGGATCGCAGACTTACGGAGGGTTCTGTCTCCGTGGATTTTCAAAAAATATTAGACTGGGGAAGTAGAAATCTTGTACAATTCAATCCCACCAAATCTCAGTCTTGCTTTCTTTCTCATAAGAGATACACCAGCCCTAGACCCATTCCAATGAACAACCAAGTTATTCAAAGTAATGAGTCCTTTTCTCTTGTTGGCATTTCTGTGGATCGAAATCTTAATTGGCACCAACATATCACATCAATTGCAGAAGCAGCTGCTAAGAAATTAGGTTTCCTCTTCCGGGCTGGCAAATACTTTTCACCAGCTAATCTCTATACCTTATATACTTCACAAATAAGGCAAAACCTCGAATACTGCTCCCACATCTGGGGTGCAGCTGCCGCTTCTACACTCGCTATCCTGGACTCCATTCAAAAGAGAGCTATATGTATCATCGGTGACCCTACCCTCACCCAAAGGCTGCCATCCCTTGCCCATCGACGTGCCGTTGGTGACCTCTCTCTCTTTTATAGATATCTGCACGGGCACTGCTCAGAGGAGCTTTCCTCCATAGTTCCCCCACCTGCTGCCCCCAACAGATCTACCAGGGGAACAGAGCGAATGCACCCTTTTACTGTCCATGCCCACTCTTTTGTCCCGAGGACTTCCAAGTTGTGGAATTCCTTGCTGGCACATCTTTTTCCTTCTCCTCCGAACCTCCAAACCTTCAAATCCAGAATTAACAAGTTGCCTCTTTCCTCCTTGTCAACACCCATGGTACGATAGTATTTAGGCTGTAAGCCCCCGTGGTGTGTTGTTAAAATATATATATATATATATATATATATATATATATATATATATATATATATATATATATATCAAGGGTGAGGCGCCAAGTTTTTCTGTGGGGAGTTTCTCAATAACCGAACCGATTTTAATTCGGAAAAATTCGATTCCTAAGTTTTCGGCCAAGCCCAAAACTTTTGTTTTTAAAAGGGAACCATTCAGGGAAGTCAACACGTTGGGAGTTATCACTGGGCTGTAAACTAATTTTCGTCGAAAAAATTCGTTAATGAGGCGACCGCGACTTTTTAATTCTAAAAAGATTTCTTCAAATGAGCGCAAACTAGTCCCCCTAGAATCCATATCCAGGTTTACTTTTTGCTTAAATATATACAGGGTGACGCATTTCTACGGTAAAGCTCACTATAATTGTTATTATGCATGATACGAGAAAAATGTTTATACCTTACTCAAAGGGTGTCTTGAGCTGCAGCCTATAAAATTATTTTGACAATCACAGGCTGGCCCATAAGTCGTTGGTGTTACCTACAGTATTTTTTTGATGCATTTTTGCATTTTTCATCGAAATATGATGCATGTTTGTAAAGAAAATCGAGACGCAGTAAGTGCGTTTTGGTAGCGAATTTTCTTTAAATGATCCAAAATTCGATAACTCAATTTGCTATTAACCCAAGGTTCGTCGAATAGGAAACGAGGTTTAGTTTATTTTCAAAAAATTTTTGTACATTTTCAAACAATAAGTTATTTTGATGAAATATGGTACATTTTTTCTACTATATAGGTTATACCGGTGACCAAATTAATTCCTGCTTGCACTAAAGAGACATATTCGCTATTGAAAACAATTTTATGAAAATTCACTTCCATAACGCACTTGCTGCGTCCAGACTTTTTTTATATTATCTCCCGTTCGTAATATATTTACGGGTTTCCATAAATGTTGCGAACCTTGTATATGTAAATAGATATAAACTGAAACTGACCCCAGATTTGGGTTCTAGAGGGCTTAGTTCGCGCTAAAGTGAATTTTTTTTTCAAAATTCGGTAGTCGCTGTCCCCCCAATAACGAATTTTTCAACGAAAATTCACTAAAATTTAAAGGCTATTAAACCCTTAAACTCTATAACTGATTCTTAAACCCTTAAGCTGCCAAAGCGTCAGAGAATTGATTTTTTTTTGCAAATATTTTAGCAAAATGAAGGACAATGATGATTTAAGCTGAAACTTAAGGCCCTTTAAAACACATTTCTCACGACATTCCGTCTATATAACCCGTATGCGTTTCAGGTTCTTCGTCTGAAAGTTGACAATTTCCACGTTTTAAATCACGATTTTGGCGTTTCAAGAAGAAAAAAATATAAAACTGTCAAAGTAATTTTTCTGTTATTTCTTGACATTATTGCATCAAGAAAACTTAAACCATGTCTGTAATATACAATAGATTTTGTTATCCACACAATATCTTGGTCTTATGCGTTTCTCCAATCACCAACGACACCCATTTTTTTTCTAAACTCCTTTAACCTAGAGATCTAAATTTTGGTACGTACATTCATTTTTGTAACATAAACCGGTGCACCAAATGTGGTTACCATAACTTTGTTATTACCAGAGATACAAGAATTTTCCGAATAGAAAACGAAGTTTCTGCGGAAAACTGGCCCGATTTTGATTTTCCTGGCTAACGAACTTATCCAAGCCACTTATAAAAGCAAGGTATTCGCAAAATTTTATTAAAAGCGGCCCATTATTTGTTGAGTTATCAGTATATATATATATATATATATATATATATATATATATATATATATATATATATATATATATATATATATATATATATATATATATATATAGGCGAGCTTTCGGAAAAAAATTATTTAATTCTCAAGGATATAACGTGAGTTTTACTAAACTAATTATTCAATAACAAACATAAAAAAAATTCTGGACGCAGCAAGTGCGTTATGATAGTGAATTTTCATAAAAATCTTTTTAATAACAAATATGTGTGTTTTTTTAAGAAAGCAGGCATCAAATTTGGTTACCAGTATAACCTATATAGTAAAAACAATGTGCCATGTTCCATTAAAATAACTTTATTGTGTGAAAATGTACAAAAATTTCCAAAAGTAAACTTAAAATGTTCCCGAAAAAACACGTTTCTTGGTCAACCTTATAGGTTAATAGCAAATTGAGCTGATCAAATATGAAACATTTGATCAAAATTCGCTACCATAACGCACTTGCTGCGTCCAGAATTTATTTTCTTACAAATATGCATTATATTTCGATGGAAAATGCAAAAATGCAATAACATAAGGCGTGTTTGATTAAAAAAAGGAAATTTGTATCATCAACGACTTATGGGCCATCCTGTGATTACAGAAATATTATTTTAAGATGTAGCTCAAGACACCCTATAATTAATATATACAAATTTTCTTCATATCTTATATAATAACGGATATATTGAGCTTTATTAATTTTTTACGAAAATTCGACAAAAATTATATACCATTAAAAATGATAAACTCTATAGCTAAGGCTACTGCCAGCATCAGAGAAAGGGTCTATTTGAAATGAATTTTCTGCAAATATTTTAGTAAAATGAAGGACAATGACGGTTGAAACTAAGACTTTAGTGTTTGTAAAACATCCTTCTTGAGACATTTTATTTCTATAGCCCGTATTAGATTTAAGTTATTTGCGTAAATGTTGCCAATTTTGACATTTTAAATCGCCACTTTGACGTTTTGAGGAAAACCCCAATTTATTTATTTTTAAATGCTTATAACTTTTTTGTCTTTTGAGCTACATGGCTAAATTTTGGTAGGTAACTTACCTATAAGGATGTAAACCTGAGTACCAAATTTGGTTGCCCTTACTTTGTTAATTCCGGAGATATAATTTTTTTTAGAAAGAAAACACAAAATTTTCCGGGAAAACCTTTGCAGATTTTCCTGACTAACAAACTCATCCAAGCCATTTGCAAAAGGAATTTTTTCACCAAATTTGATAAAAATCGGCCCATTATTTTTTGAGTTATCGGTGTGATACCTATATATATATATATATATATATATAAATATATATATATATATATATATATATATATATATATATATATATATATATATATATATATATATATATATATACACAGGCTGTCCCACGTACGGCGTGCAATAGCAGTTTTCGAATTAGTATTGGTATTTGGAATCTGAAAATTTGCAGATGGATGTATCACCATCGGCTCATTATAACTAAAATTTCTTGGTGACTGTATCACTTCCGGTCATACCGGAAGTTACCAACAACTTTCCTAATTTTAATATAACACCCTATATATTATTGCACATTCGGAATGAGCATGGAATTCTGAGGAAAATGATATGCCAGTTGCCCATACTGGTGTCAGCCGTTCTCAAGATATTTGATTTTCTATTGTTTTTCCGTCATAAAGTTGTAAATGTTTGAAATGGTAATTCTCGGTCATCAAGTTATCCATGATTCTAAAACTTAGCATAGCTATAGTCCTAATGCCCGGAATTCTTTTCATTGCGAAAAAAATCACAAAATAGATCCAGGGTGTTGCATAACGAAGTTCAAATATCGATAATTTCAAACACGAAAAAGTATTTTTTTTTCCAAATGGAACACCCTATATATTTTCATCGCATATCATTCGGAATGATATTTTGCTTCGATCGGTATTAGCATTCCCTATACCTATCTCGGGTGATTCCCGAGTTATGATCGGAAATATGTGAATTTTGTATTATCCGAGATAATACTCTTTTCTTTTTCTTTGTATTGATAATAATAATAATAATAATAATAATAGTAATAATAATAATAATAATAATAATAATAATAATTATTATTATTATTATAATCACAATAGTAATAATAAGAATGATAATAATAATAACTCGTAACTATACAACGGTATCGGGGGATGTTAATAGATACCACTAGTAAGCTTTGGGTATAGGGCAAAGAGAACCCAGAATTTTTCATGTGGGTATTCCATTCATATTCTGGACGAGAATAATGAAAACCTGTATTACGTTTTATTATATTAATGTTGCTCTTTAGATTAATTGAATGACTCTGAAGAAGTATTTTTTCCATTTCATTTTCTCATTTCTGGGTGTTCGAAAACGTTTTCACCTCATACCCTTTAAAAAGAAGACATTCCGATTCGACTTGCACTGTTTTAGAAATCATAAATCCTCTACTCAATCCAACATAGTGAGCGATGTTTATGAATCGCCCTGAAACACAATTACTCAAAATGAAAACAAGTTATAGAACCATCTATCAGTACGAAAATATATCAAATACTTTTTCGTGTTTGAAATCATCGATATTTAATCTTCGTTAAACAACACCCTCTATTATTTTTGTAATTATTCTTACAATGAGAATAATTCTGACCACTAGGACTATAGCTGTGCCGAGTTTCAAAACCATGACATACTTGATGCCTGAGAATTGCCATTTCAAAGATTTGGAACTTATGACGGAAAAACAATAGAAAATCGAATATCTTGAGAACGGCTGACGCCAGTATGGACAAGTAACATATCATTTTCCTCAGAATTGCATGCTCATTCCGAATGTGCAATAATATATAGGGTATTCTATTAAAATTAAGGAACTTGTTGGCAACTTCCGGTACAACCGGAAGCGATACAGTCACCAAAATATTTTAGTTATAATGAGCAGATGGTGATACATGCAGTTGCAAATTTTCAGATTCCAAATCTCAGTACTAGTTCGAAAACTTCTAATGCACGCCTTATGTGGGACAGCCTGTATATATATATATATATATATATATATATATATATATATATATATATATATATATATATATATATATAAACATATAAAATTGAAACTGACCCCGGATATGTGTTCTAGGTGGCGAACTGCTCATTAGTGAATTTTTTCTACCAAAATTCACCAAAATACTGATATAAAAATAGTTCATCAACTAGTTACTTAATAAACTTAATGGTATGTGTATTGTCTCTTGTTCCTTCATTACCGGTTCATTTCTACGACAATGGCCAATCATCAAAGATGCCAGAGAGCATTTCGGTTCTCTATTCCAGAAATCTTGCCAAACCTCTGCTTTTCTAACATGCCCAACATCACATGGTACACGGGAGCGACCGGTTCACGGCCCCTCCGAAAGCGGAATGTGTATACTAAATATAGACGTGGAGACTAATTCTATGGCTTCACAAATGTTGGTTTTATTCTCTGTAACTGGTTTCGCAGTCTCATAGCATCGTCAGACATGGGGAAATTTAATTGATTTATATAACAACTACAGATAAATATCCTTTGATACATTATGATGTTTTGATCAAAAAATTCTTACAGATTGACAGATAACATAATCGAAATGTCTACGTGATGTGTGTCAATATTTAACATAAAAATATAATCAAACTATAACAATAACAACCATAACAATAATAACTATAACTATAACAACAACTACGATAATAAAATAACTGAACAATAACAGCAATAAATCAGGCATTATACAACGAATTATAGACCCACAGTAAGTAACCGTATAGAGCCACTACATTTTTGTAATGACAAGAACAAACTTAACTTTATTGAAGCTTTAGATGTAAAAAAGGACATTCACGACAATAGCTACTTTGTTTCAAACGAGCATACTGATCTAATGGATTCCCTTTCTTGAAAATTCTTTTTTCTAATTAAATACATGAAAAAATACGTCTAACAGTGTTTGAAAATGTAATAAGATAATAGATTGATATGTGTCGATATTTTCGTTGTGTGCGTATATATATATATATATATATATATATATATATATATATATATATATATATATATATATATATATAACTTCAATAATGCTTGTTTCCTTCTCTACAAACGGTTTGGCCTTTAACGGTATAGTCAAAAGATTCCTTCTCTAACTTTAATAATGCTTGTTTTCTTCTCTACAACCGGTTTGGCCTTTACCGGTATAGTCAAATAAAAGAAAATTCAATTTATTTATATGTATTCTTGACAATTATGAATTAATCCAGTTTCATTCGCGATTTCATTTGGGAATTTTTTCCAAGAGAATTTGCTAAAAACATTATTTCGAAGGCAAAATTTGGCGCCTTTTATGAAGTATGTGTATTTATTTTAACGCATTGTGTGCCCACTTTTGTAAAATATTATAACTTTATGTATTTTTAGTGAATTTTTATTTAAAAAAATTCACTAATAGAGAGGTATCGATGGTGAGACTTTGCAAAACTTTTTTCAAATGAGCGCGAACTAGGACCCCTAAAACCCATACCGGGGGCAGTTTCAATTTTTATATGTTTATATATATATATATATATATATATATATATATATATATATATATATATATATATATATATATATATATATATATATATATATATATATATATATATAGGTGTCCATCCGATAACTCAAAAAGTAATTAACGCATTTAGATGAAACTCGGCAAGTGCCTTTCTTTTATCGATGGCTTGGACGAGTTCGTTAGCCAGGAAAATCGGACAGAGTTTTTCGGGAAAAATTTAAGTTTTCTTTCGAAAAAAAATTACAAAGCTGTTTTAACGAAATTTACTATACGTATATGTTGCCTTGGAAGAGACCTTAGTACGTACCAAAATTCAACTTTTCAAGTTTATATAAAATTGAGTTATTCAAATATTGAATTTTCTTTCGCAAAAAAATTGTTTTCTCCGAATAGTACAAAGTTATTTTAATGACATTTGGTGGATATCTTGCCTTAGGGAAGACCTTAAAATATAACAAAACTAAACTTTCTAAGTTATTAGAAAATTGAGTTATTTAAGTTTGAATCATTTAATAAAAATTCACTACCATAATCATTTAATAAAAATTCACTACCATAACGCACTTGCTGCGTCCCGAACTTTTTTATTAATCGTAAAATCGTTCTGATATCATTTTTGATTTTTTAGTCCATCTGCTCTTGCCTTAAGATTATTCTCTTTTGAATTTGACATTTGAGATAGAACTTTAAACTCGAAAGATACGTATTACAGGAACGATCCTTCTGAAGATGGAAAACGTCGTGTCATATTACATAAGATGTCGCTGTCATCTGAAGTGGAATAGGTTGTTTACAAGTTGATCGTACACAACTAAAAATTATTGTGATTGTGAAAAGACGCAGGTTCACAATTGCCTCTCCCTCTAGAAACTGATAGCACTGTCAGTATCATGCATCGACCCCACTTGACGCAAAATATTCAACTAGAAATGTCCATTGGGCTTTCAATAATATTTCTCAATGACTTTCAATATACAAAGGAACATGTATATTATAGTTGGCATTCACCTCATTAGCGAATTTTCGCAAAGAAAATTTTGCTTTTAAGAGATGTAACGACTAAGTTAACTAGCACCAATTTCAATTAACTCTAATTAGAATTTTTCATCCTCTGATGACGCTAACTGGGTTAGTGAAACTATCGTTAGGTTTTATGGTGATTTGGGTTCTCCATGTGTACGTATCAGTGGTCATCACAATCTTCACTTAGTACATAATACTAATTAATAATAGGTAAATACTTTAAAATGTTCCGGACGCAGCAAGTGCGTTACTGTAGGGAATTTTCATTAAAATAATATATCATAGTGATTTAGACTTATATTAAAAGTTAGAAAACGTTACTTTATTTAATTAGGAGCGGTAAAAAAATAAGGTAAAGGAGGGCAAGCAAAAACATGACCTCTAACATAAATATTTATACAGTAATTTGGATACAAAACTCAACAAAACAGTTGATAAACAGGAAATAGGCTGTTGTCCGCTATCCGACTGTGAGGTTAGGACTTCAGATCCCCATGCTGAATGTTAAGTCTTGTATGTCATAGGCTATGTTTGTTGACATCAAGTATATGTTGTCTCTGTGACGTATAGGACTTCGATTCCCGCTAGCCGACTGTGCTCTTAGGTTAGGCTCAGCACGTGTTTTGTTGGTTTTGGTTGCCAGGTCAATAACAAGATGAACAAACTAGATTTAAAACAAAAAATTTCAAACATGATATATATATATACGAGGGGCACTCAATGCTATTAAGAATGGATTTTGATTACAACAATAGGTTAAAGGAACATTTGGGTAGCCGATATACCGTCTACCCAAATGTTCCAACCGAAGGCGCCCGCTTAGAGTCACCTCTAGGAGGGCGGAATACCAGACCCCTAGAAGTGGCGGAAGCAACATATCAATTAACACCAACAACTGCTACATACTTGGTGGAACTTTGGTGAGAGACAAGTGGAAACAACGTGATATCTGGTACATGAAATAAGAAAACTAAAGAGTTGATTGTCTATTACAACAATAAGGTAAAGGAACATTTGGGGCATCGGAATACCGATACCCCAAATGTCGAGCCGAGCCAGCTCACTTATCGCCTACAACTGCTACATACTTAGTAAAAATGGGTGGAGCTCAGACTGAAAACGACGCGATATCTGGTACATATGTGTGCAGGTCAGGTGACCTGACCTGACTGGCCTACAGTTCTCCATTCACTTTTTTCAAATTTATTGTGTAAAAAATTTGACACAATCAACGATTTCTTGGTTCTCCCAATTTTCTTGTATCCTGTGTTCCCCGTTTTGTCAAAACGTCGCATCATTCTTTCAAAAGCGGTTTTGCGTGATTGTTTTCAATGGGGATATTTCCCATGATATATTCTTGTCGCCCATAAACAGTTTTTGTTACTTGCTCCTAACACATAAATCATATCAACCATTTCTTGTCGAGAGAAATTCATTTTAGGGCTTATTATAATTCGGATACAAGAAAATAACTACTCGATAGTTCAGGTAAATGTTTAACAAGTAAGTCCATACATTGTTTATTTTGCATAGTTGCAATATAATACACCAATTCGTTCCTGTGTATAAATGTACCTTTTTTCTTAATAAACACCCAATGTCCCAGTAAATACTGGTTTTAGGTATAGGGAATACTGTATGAAACTAAGGGAACATTTTTTGACGTATCGAAATTGATTATAATGTACAGTGTGTTCTATTTGAATTTCTGGAGAAAACTTGACTCCACTGTTTTTACTCACCTGTATAATCTTTTCAAGGCATTCTTTCTGTATGGATTTATGTTGAAAGAACAACACTTTTGCAGATTTTTTGGCATGATAGAGTGTTGCATCCTGTCCTATTAAGAAGATACAGACCGTCAAATGTGCCTCTGATGTTTTAGAAAAGTGGCCATAACTTTTGAACGACGCTGTATAGGTCCCAACAGCTATACAGTGTGTCCCAAGCTGGATGGGAATGTATCGGTATCTCCGTTATTATTAGAGATAGGGGGAAACGGTTAAATTAGCAATGTTTTATAGAATTTCATGCTCGTTCCAAATATGACTTGTATTTTGCCCCGCCTCTTTTGGTTTTCGAGTTATATTGAAAAAAACAAAATTCGTCGATTTTTTTTCTTCAATATCTAAGTATGCGTAGATCTGACATGTCTAAGACTTGTACATTATCAGGACACTTTTTGTGCTATTCTCAACTTTGGATTGTCATTTGTTTTTGAGCTACAGGTATCAAAGTTTGGTTTTATTATGGCAGCCATATTGGATTTTTTGCTCATGTCATAGCCTGTGAAAAGAGCTTTCCAATGATGTACAACATGCTTCAGAAATCTTGTAAATGCACTAACAATTTTGAGAAAATACCAGAAAACAAATGACAAAAAAAGTGTTCAAAAAGCAGTAGGCCAAGAAGTCTAACTAGACTTCTACCTTTAATATAATTTTTAAAATATTGTGATTTAATTTACAATACTTAATTTGGTAATAATGCTAGGTAATATTATGTGAAACAGTTTAATAACGAAACCCGGCAATAACAAACAGAAACTTAAACTCCACAAAACAACACAATTAGAAACGGAAGTCAGCAAATAATAAAATAGAAACTTAAAAATATACTAAATAGAAAATTGTTCAATATGGCCACCGTTTGGTTCAATGCACTTTATACACCTTTTTGAAACATGCCTGCAAACTCCGATGAGGGTGTTTTGGTTAATGTGATTTATAGCTTCCGTGATTCTGTTTCGTAAATCATTGATATTTTGTGGTGGATCGAATTTATACACATCATTCTTCAGAGTACCCCAAAAATAAAAATCCATGGGTATTATATCAGGACTTGATGAAACAATATACAGGCTGTACTAGTAAAAAAAAGTGAAGTTTGGGTTGTATCTAACCTAATAACTTATGCTGCACCTGTAAATGCTAAAATAATTTCCTTCTTATTTTTTAGCGAATTTTTCGTAAAACGAATATATATATATATATATATATATATATATATATATATATATATATATATATATATATATATATATATATATATATATATATATATATATATATATATATGTATATGTATGTATCACACCGATAACTCAAAAAATGATGGGCCGATTTAAATGAAATTTGATACGTGCCTTTCTTTTTTAAGTGGCTTAAGTGGCTTGGATAAGTTCGTTAGCCAGGAAAATCGGACCAGTTTTTCAGGAAAATTTTGGGTTCTCCTTCGGAAAATTCTCGTATCTCCGAAAATAACAAAGCTATCACAACCGAGTTTAGCATATACGTTTCTACTGTCCAACTTGCCCTACATGCCAATTCAGATCCCTAAGTCGAAAGGAAAAAAAGTTATAGGTATTAAAAAAAATATTGTGTGCCACTGGTGATCAGAGGAAAGCACAAGAACAAAATATTTTGTGTGATTAACAAAACCAATTGAATACTACATCCAGTGGCTAAGTTTTCTTGACGCAAAAATGTCAAGAAATAACATAAAAAATATTTTTAAAATTTGAAAATGTTACTTCTTCAAACGTCAAAGTCGCTATTTGAAACGTCAAAATTTGCAATTTTCAGACAAAGAATTTGGAACAAATATGGATTATGTAGACGATATGTCATAAGAAGTGTGTTTTACAAAGCCTTAACATTCAGCTTCAACAATCATTGTCCTTCATTTTACTAAAATATTTTCTGAAAATCCATTTCAAATAGACCCTCTTTCTGATGCTTCGGCAGTAGTTTCAGCTATATAGTTTATGGTTTAATAGTCTATATTTTAGCAAATTTTCGTTATTGAGAAGACCGCAACTTATGAATTTTAAAAAAATTTCTTCAAATGAGCGCGAACTAGAACCCAAAAAAACCCATATACGGGGTCAGTTTTAGTTTTTGTCTGTTTACACATACAGGGTGACGCTTTTCTACGGCAACGCACAATATATCCGTTATTATACAAGATATGACAAAAAAGTATATAGGTTAATTATAGGGTATCTCGAGCTGCATCTTATAAACCTATTTTGATAATCACAGGGTGGCCCATAAGTCGTTGGTAATACACCCTTCCTTTTTTAAATAGAACACCCCCTTATTTTATTCCATTTTTGTCTTTTTCAGCGAATTATAATGCATGTTTGTAAAAAGAAAAAAATTGATATCGTTCATCGTTTTTGAGTTATTTAAATTGTTTTGCAAGCTTTTACCTTTTTTGAACATATTTCAAACACATATCACAAATTGTGAAACGGCATTTTTAACAATAGATAGCTGAGGCCCATGGAAATGACGCATTCAGAGAGCTTTATGTTTGTATTACTCGTCGAAAAAATTAAGCTGCTGTACATGGGCACGCTCAAAATAGTGGCTGAATTTTAAAAGTTTTCGCAAAAATGTTTTCAGGGTTTCTGTGGAATTCGTTTTTGGAAGATTTTTGTGATATGTTGGTAATTAATAATAAATGTTTAGTAAGTTATTGTAAAAGAAAAGTTGTCGAATTTTTGTGAAAAATGTAATTATTGCAACATTACTGAAGGCAATTTCTGTAAAAAAAAATGGTGATTTTCTGCAAAAGAAATTTTTGCAAATTTTCAAAATTTTTTTTTCAATTTTGGTCCTAAAGCTATTTGTGAATAATTATATCCTAGCAGGTTTGTAAACAGCTTAAAGAGGTTCGTTGGCCAGGAAAATCGGACCAGTTTTTTCTGGAACTTTAGAGGTTTATTTTCGGAAAATGTTTGTACTTTTTGAAACAACAAAGCTATTGTAATGAAATGCCGTCGATTGTTACTAACATATAGGTTATACTGCCAACCAAATGTCCTTCTTTTAAAAACAATACATATTTGCCATAACATTTTTTTTTACGAAAATTTGCTACCATAATGCACTTGCTGCGTCCAGACCTTTTTATTATTGAATAATAGAGGAGATATTGAACTTGAACGCATTGTTGGACCAACCTGTATATAAATAATTTGTTTTCGTAATTATTATTATCTTAAGGTGTTTTAATTATTGTATGGATTGTTTATCTATTGATATTATCTACAGATCTACTATTCAAAGAACCATGTCTCTGTCAAATTATGAAAAAGAACCTTGGTCATCGTTAACAAAAGTGATTAACAACATAAACAATACCCATATCCAAAATGCTACAGTAATTATCACAAGGTGGCATATATTTAATTGTGCCGTAACAATTAAAACGTGCGTTAATTTTTATTTCAGGGTCCTGATGACACAGAAGCCACAAGGTCGTGTTTATCCAAATTTCAGTCTAATTTTCTCCTCCACTTATATCTAATCCCATTTTAAAAACCCCACTTACAAATCTTACAAATTTATTTCCTTGTCTTTCAAGAAAGCATAACCGAACATAAATCATCAGAGCCTATAACACCCTGTTATTATGAGTGAGGCCAACAATAACGCAATAATTACAGAAAGGCGATAGTGTTAATTTGTTTAGGCTATTTGAAACACATTAAAATAATAATTTTTATAGAAAAGGTGAAAATTACATTACCGTTGCATTGTAACGTAGATAAGAAAATTTTCCATTTGACAGTTAATTGGCGAATAAGTGTCTCTACTTATCTCAGTAGGTTAAAGCAAAAGACACATGACATGCGATGCGATAAGAATTGTCATATACGGGAACGAACGTTAACAATAATTAGTAAAATGCGAAAATAATTGCGTGTAATTATAAATTATGACACATGCAATTTGTCATCAGTATCTTCGCTGACTGAAAGTGGGGCGTCAAAAAAATATTTTTTTGTATATGTAACAACCACGATAAGTGCTTTAATCGAATTTTCATAGAGAAACTTCGCATATTACTAGACTAGATCACGGCTTTCAAAAATTATATATAGAGGCTGTTAAGCACACCACTACACATTTCAAAAAACATGACTAACCAAATTAGCGTCATCATAGAATAAATAATTCGAAATATCTTATGTTCAAAACTCTATTAGTGAATTTTCTTTAAAAATATCACTACTGAGGAGATCCCTACTTTTTAATTTTGAAAAAACTTCTAGCGCCAGTTAGGCCTCCTAGAACACATCCGGGGTGGTCAGTTTCAATTTTTATACGTTTGTATGTATACATATATATATATATATATATATATATATATATATATATATATATATATATATATATATATATATATATATATATATATATATATATATATATATATGAGACATAGGAAGATGTATTGGGTTGTTGTAGCTCGATTACGGGGCCTCAATCCGCCTACTCCCCAAATCTCGCCGGAGATCGTCTGTGAGGTGTGTTCAACCCTAGGCCTCAGAGATATCTGGCAGTTCGTTGCAAGTCTTGTCTTATATATGTCGTTTCGTCTACCTACTTCGTTATCAGTGAAAGTAGTGGTGTCACCGTCAATTAGGTGGGGGGCTTGGTCATGGTACTTGGAGGATGAGGAGGATTAAAAGGATCACCGGTATTTGTTGAGGCAGATAATGGGACAATAAAATTATCTGTGGAATTTGTTTTCTTTTTGTGTGTTTGTAAAGAAGATATGATAGGTTTCCAAGTAGTCGGAAGGCGAAGACCATCATCTCTCTTATTTAAACAATCGGGACGTTTTTCAATCTCGATTGCTTCGCGGATAATTCTCGTTTTGAAGTTGTAAACCGGTGCTATTGTTTTGGTATTATCGAAGTCTATTTTGTGCCCTGTATGAATATTATCTATGGCCAGCGCCGATGAGGGCTCGGATTTTCTAACTGCGAGGGTGTGTTCATATATTCTATTGTGGATGCGTCTATTTGTTTGTCTTACATAAGTTGGGGAACATTCGGAACAAGGAATTTCGTAAACTCTGTGGGATTCGTTTGGAATAGTATCATTGGGAGTTTTTATCAGATTTGACAGTTTTTGCTCTGCTGTGAATACGGTTTTGATTGGGTTCTAAAAATTCTGCTGATGCTTAATGTATGATAAAAACGCTGTGTGTTGTTGTGTGGACTCTGTTTGTTCTTGTTGTCATGTAGTGGTTTGTTGTTGTGCGTTTCTAATGTTTCGTAGTATATGATTGTTGTCGTATCCGTTTTCTAGCAATGTCTGTCTTAAAAAGCTTAATGATGTGTGTCTGTTGTTGTTGTCCGTTAGTCTAAGGGATCGTGTTACTAGTGTTCGAACCACGGAATTTAGTTGCGATGAGTGATGGTGAGATTGGGCGTTAAGATAACGGTTAGTGTGGGTTGGTTTTCGGTAGACAGTGTAAGAAAATCCTCTGACTGGGCTTTTAGTGATGCGTACATCTAAGAAAGGCAAAGAAAAATTATTTTCTATTTCCCACTTAATTGACGGTGACCCCCCTACTTTCACTGATAACGAAGCAGGTAGACGGAACGACACATATAAGACAAGACTTGCAACGAACTGCCAGATCTCTCTGAGGCCTAGGGTTGAACACACTGAGACCTCACAGGCGATCTGCGGTGAGATTTGGGGAGTAGGCAGATTAAGGCCCCGTAATCGAGATACAACAACCCAACCCATCTTTGTCCACTGCTCTAAGGAGTAGGCAGATTGAGGCCTTAGAGTGTCCTTACATATTTCGTTTACCCACCTTTGTCCACCACTCTAAGGAGTAGGAAGATTAAGGCCTTAGAGTGTCCTTACATATTTACTTTGCCCACCTTTGTCCACCACTCTAAGGAGTAGGCAGATTGAGGCCTTAGAGTGTCCTTACCTATTTCCTTTACCCACCTTTGTCCACCACTCTAAGGAGTAGGCAGATTGAGGTCTTAGAGTGTCCTTACATATTTCTTTTGCCCACCTTTGTCCACCACTCTAAGGACTAGGCAGATTGAGGCCTTAGAGTGTCCTTACATATTTCATCTACCCAGCTTTGTCCACCACTCTAAGGAGCAGGCAGATTGAGGCCTTAGAGTGTCCTTACATATTTCCTTTACCTCTTGAAAATGGCTCCAAAACAGGAGCCGAAACGTCGAGTTTTCATAAATTCTGGACGCGGTTCAACCCGAGAATCAAGTATCTCACATTAGAGACCGCGGAAATCTTTCTGAACATATATATATATATATATATATATATATATATATATATATATATATATATATATATATATATATATATATATATATATATATATATAAATTTAAGAAAAATAAAGTCGGGATCTCCTCATTAGTCATTTTTTTTTTTTTTTAATTCACTAATATAATTTTGGATACAAGATATTCAGAATTATTTATCCAAACACAAAATTTTCCGGGAAAACCTAGGCCGATTTTCCTGGCAAACGAACTTGTCAAAGACACGTGCAAAAGGAAGGTACTCACCAAATTTAATCAAAATCGGATCATTACTTTTTGAGTTATCGGTGTGATACATACATACATATATATAAATTTTGTAACACAAAGGTAGGCCAGTTCTATAAAAATTCGCTTCCATAACGTACTTGCCGTATCCAGACTTCTTTCACTATACATTTGTTTTGAAAATCTTAATCTCTACACTACAAAGTTCATTTTTTGTCTTACTCTGCGCCATTTTTCTCCGTACTATATATTATTTAATTTTATATGGCAGCTGGATGTCAAGTTCTTGAGATACAGAGGTGACTTTACCTACTTTTTAGCAAAATCGATGTTATAACGGGTGGGCCATTTAAGATTTGGCATTTGAATCGGCTATAAAAAAACTAATGAATATTTTTTCAAAGTTATGAGCTTATTAGAAAGATTGAACCTTTCCATTTAGGAATAGAAGACAACATCACTCAAATGACTACCACGGCTAGCCTTACAATACCCCATTCGATCAGTCCAATTTTTCAGTACATTTTTGACTGTTTGGGCCTCTATTTCGTCAATGGCAACTTCGATTTAATGTTTCAAGTCGTCAGTCGTCTCTGGATGGTTAGCGTAACACTTGTCTTTAACGGCTCCCCACAAAAAAAGGTCCAACGAAGTCAAATCGCAGCTTCGAGGTGGCCAGTTGAGATCATCATTTCGGCTGATTATGCGATTTTCTAAAACAATGCGCAAAATATCGATTGTTACGTTGGCTGCGTGGCACGTTGCGCTGTCCTGTTGAAACCAAATGTCGTCTATGCCATACTCTTCAATTTTGGGTAACAAAAAATCTCTTAGCATGGCGCGGTAGCGGTCGCCATTCACCGTAACGGCGTTTCCTTGCTCATTTTCAAAGAAAAATGGCCCAATAATGCCGCCAGACCAAAATCCTCACCAGACAGTCAATCGTTGTGGATGCATTGGTTTCTCCACGATGACGTGTCGATTTTCTGAGCCCTAGATACGACAATTTTGCTTATTGACGTATCCTCCGAGGTGGAAATGAGCTTCATCTGAAAAGATGATTTTTCGGTAAAAATGCTCATCTTCGATCAAGCGGTCTTCGGCCCATTGAGCAAACCGAAAACGCATCGGATTGTCATGCGGCTTCAGCTCTTGCACTAATTGAAATTTGTACGCATTCATACCGAGATCGTTATGCAACATCCTTCTCAAAGAAGTGCGTGAAATGTTCAATTCTTGAGAACGTTGACGAGTTGATGTTGATGGCTGTTCACGCACACTGTGAGCAGCAGCAGCGATGTTTTCGGCTGAGCGCACTGGACAAGTACGTACACGGGTTGTTTTATCCAACAACAATCCAGTTTCACGAACTCGCTTCACAATTTGATCCACAAACTGCGTTACTGGACTTTCTTTTTGGCTAATTTTTTTCGTAAATTTCTTACAGTTTGAGTAGAAGACTCACCACTTTGGAAATACGTTTTAAATATTTCTCAACTTTGTTCAAGCGAAAAGCGTCCAATTTCATAAATGTCAAACATAAAACTAACTTTCTGTCACATCGGAAATGCCATCAAAACTTCCAACCTCAAAATAACCTATGGTTGCCATTCCAAACGTTAGATGGCCCACCCTTTACAACAACTCATTTATGTTTGTGAACCTAAGCTACTTGCTTTATAGCAAGAAGAAAAATAAGACTGCGCTAAATAAGTTAGAAAATAGAGTTAGATTTTAAAATATGCTGACAGAGCCACCCTTTCAGTGCTTCTGTAACGCTGAAACGTTTCTTTGGAGTTGTTTTCTTTCCAAACAGCAGAAATTCTATTTGAATATCTTACATTAAAATCGTTTCCAACTTCTGAACTGATTTTTAATTAGATCATTCAATTAAAATCAAGTACCTATCATGTCGTATTAAAACCCTCAACTTCCTGAAATATTTTAATATTCATAAGGTCATAAAGACTTTAATTGTGAACGGGTGCTGATTAAATTCTGCTCTTGTTATTTTTTAGCTAGTAGCGTCTTCGGGAAAAGTAAAGTTATGAATTTATAAAGTGGAAATGTATTTTATGTCTCTTTTATGTAACTTTGTAATCATTCAAAGTTTCTGAAAGAGAATTTATCTTAAAAGATACATTGTCTTCCAGACTTTAGAGAGTAATATTCACGCAAAGGAATAATTACGAACGCCGTTTGAGGGAAGAATGAATATAATGAACTTCTTTATACATAATAGTTTTCATGAAATTTATGCAAGTTTTATGTGTCCGATGACTGAACCGGCGACAGTTAGTGTATAAAATATTTATTGTCTCTATGAATATTTTATCATCACAGTCTAAAAGCGATGTCGCCATGTCGTGGTAACCATGATTCTCTAACTCTAGCAGCTCTGAATTTTCTTAAAACAAATTTAGCTGAGGAGATCTCGACTTTTCAAAAAAATTTCTTCAAATAAACGCGAGCGAGGCCCCCTACAACCCATATCCCGGGTCGGTTTGAATTTATATATATATATATATATATATATATATATATATATATATATATATATATATATATATATATATATATATATATATATATATATATATATATATATATATAGGGTGGTATATTGAAAACGAAACAGACTGATTTGCGTCCAGAGAAGTTTTTTTTTTTTAGGAAACGCTGAAACACGTCAATTTTAATTTTGAGGGTTAATTTTGAGGGGTACATGTTTTGACATAAAACTCGACTTTATCACACCAACCCCTTAAGGATGGTGATAACAACCCTTATATTTTAAATAGGGAACATGGGTGGAGTGTTACATGATTTGAAAGCTCTTTCTTTTCTGAATTCAGCACACTAGTTTTTTGGAACTTTTATCAACTCGTTTAAAAATTATTCACAGTTGGAGTTGCAAGAACATATTTCATTCATTGTGATAAGAAATGTACTAATTAGTCAATTTTTCGTTAAAAAAAACTAAAAAACAAAACCAAACGTTCAAAAATGTTTATTCAGTTAAGTAAGTGTTCAAATTGTTGACCACCAGCTTCCATACCATAGTACAAATTTTGTTCAAAACGAGCTCTGACATTCTGGAGCATTTGTGGAGTTATTAGACGGTATTCATCAACAATGCGTCGTCGTAATTCTTTCAGAGACTCCAGTTCTGTTGCAAAAATCCTACTCTTTAAGTGGCCCCATAGAAAGAGATCTAAATGAGTTAAATCCGGTTATCTAGGGAGCCACTCAATAGCACCTCTACGCCCAATCCCTTGCTCTGGAAACTCTCTGTTCAAAACTCCCTCACACGTCGTGAAAAATGCGGAGGGGCTCCATATTGTTCAAACACTAGATTAATTTCTTGAGAGCGATCATCATTTTCAACAATGTCAATTAGTAGAGGGTAAACGATATCTTCCAGTAACTACAAATACGTTTCGCTACTCAAATTGCCATCAAGAAAGATTGGTCTGGTTAAACAGTCTCCAAAAATGCCAGTCCAGACATTCAATTTCTGTGGAGTTTGAGTGTGAACTTCGTGAAAATTTCTTGGATTATTATCTGCTCAATAACGACAATTATGACGATTGACTCTAGAGTTTACTAAAAACATAAACTCGTCTGAAAAACAGATAGGGAACAGAAAGTTCCCATTATCAGCTATTCGTGTAGTTATAACTTCACAAAACTCCAGCCGCCGATCAAAATGACCTTCATTCAGTTGTTGTACAAGATGAATTTTATACGGGTGAAATTTATGATGCTTCAATATTCGCTGAATAGTTCTTCTTTTGATGTTTGAAACAGTGGCCAATTTTCTCGTGCTCAAAGTTGGGTATGCAGCAATTTGTCCCAAAACTTCAATCTCAGTGGTCTCCTTTCTAACCGGAAATTCACGTTCAAGATCCCGTTTTTTGTTGGCTACTGAACCACTTTGTCGAAACTTTGCAACTAACTCCAAAATGTATTTTCTGTTAACAGGTCTGTTCGGATGTCGTTCATTAAACAAATTTGCAGTACGGTTGGCACAGTCATCGTTTTTGAAAAAAAGAGTAATTATTTCAACTCTTTCTTCTACAGAATACACCATTGTGAAATTAATTTTCGGTAGTACTATCAAGTATTAAACTAACCGATAAACTGAAATAATAAACCGCAAATCTCTCATTTCGATAAGACATATTATGGTAGTCAATTTTTTGTTTACAAACCAACAAAACATTGACTATCATCACATTTCTTATCGGAATGAGTGAAATGCGTTTTTGCATCTTCAACTGTAAATAATTTTTAAACGAGTTGATAAAACTTCCAAAAGAAATAGTGTGCCGAATTCAGAAAAGAAAGAGCTTTCAAATAATGTAACACTCGACCCATATTCCCTATTTTAAATATAAGGGTTGTTGTCACCACCCTTAAGGAGTTGTTGCGTTTTCAATGCACCACTATATATATATATATATATATATATATATATATATATATATATATATATATATATATATATATATATATATATATATATATATATATATATATATATATATATATATATATATATATATATATATATATATATATATATAACCCATGCAACACATTAACCGGCACTCCAGTCCAAATAACCTAACCAAGTTGTAATTTAGTAATAATTAACCAAAATGTTGGCTTGATTGTCATAATCACTATAAATTTGAGAATGCAGTTCCCAATTAGGCTATTTTTGACTGTTAAAATAACTCCAAAGTTAGTAACTTACAAAGTAACTAAATTGGTAAAAATTTGGTTCAATTTTACCTACAAATATCCTTAAACTTAATTTTGAGTTTCAATTCCACAACTGCTAATTTTTAGTTCGAAATGTGCCCTAAATTGGACTGAAAACTGACTAAAAGTACCTAAAATACATATTTTAAGTTAATTTATTACCTAATATTAACTTGCAATACGTCTCTGGGGTATAGTAAATTTGAGGTCTTCTTATGAAGTCCAGATTACATATATATTATCAATCTAACTGCCTGTGCCTCTGAACCGAAGGGTACTGGGTTCGATCCCAGCGTACTCCTTTCACTTTTTAAGTACAAACTGTAACATTAACATCAACCGAGGTTCTGGCATTGTATTTGAGCAAGTTGAATGTCTACACGTTCCGCCCTTCGAAGGGGGCGTAAAGCCGTCGGTCCCGTATCCATGCGATGTTGGGCACGTTAAAGATCCCTACCCTCCTTACAGAAAGGCAGATGTTCGGCAAAATTTCCGGGACAGTGAGGTGAAACTGCTCCCTGGCGTCGGTGATTGGCCATAGTCGCGGAAATAGGCCGACGTTAAAGAAACAAAACACACACAACCTAAAATGGCTTTCTGATTGGCCGTATAGTCATAACTATTGCAGAAGTGGTCTTCCAAGTCAAATTGCCTATACCAAAGTTGAAAATACCGATAAAATCTGACTGCAAATAAAAATCTCCTCAAAGTTCAAAAAAGTGTACAGCAGTGAAATCAATTTGTGAATGTTGAAGGTGTTTCAGTTGATAAACTTAATTAATAAAAGTTTTATTTTTCAGTCACAGTCTCTGTGTAAATCCTAAAAACCTATGAGAATTTCATCGGCTACTACTATATGGAAGAAAAGCTGCTGATTTGAAATGGGCACGTGTACCTCTTCAATATAATACATCCCTTTTTATGGCCATGGAATGAAGCATTGGCAACACAGTCAGCTGTTTATTTACTTATTTTCGCTCTATTGATGCCTATAACATATTATGGAATCAAAGATCAAAAACGCTATATAATCGTTCATATATGTCTCTCCGGTGTGCAGGTATATAAGTAATATATATATATATATATATATATATATATATATATATATATATATATATATATATATATATATATATAACTAAATTCGTTTACCATGTAGTTGAAATTCCCATAATAGAACAAAATGCCTTCAAAGTTTTGTTAGTTTGCCTTGTCATTGGGAATTGTGACTTGCAGGTAAAAAATAGGGCAAAATAATTAACTTTTAGGTCAATAATGTTATAACAGTAGCCATATTAATATGCTTGCGGTATCCATCTTGATTGTATTGAAAAACTAAAAACCATTTTTTTGTTGAATCTAGTGTAATTAAATTTTAACTTGAAAAAACATAAATAAATGCTTGTATACAATGAGGACAGGATAGTTTTATCATTATTCTCAATAAATATTTACCTTCATCGTTTTTGTTATGTTTTGAATTGACAATCATTGTTACTTTTTTTTTGTAGTTTAACTTGACAAAGGAGAGCTAAAAGCAGAGTGTAAACTCGGAGTGTCTGCTACTATGCACCTTTTATTAACTGATAAAACCCACAAAAACTATATATTTAAAATGGTCCTCCGAAGCTATTGATATGCATTTGTATTTTGGTTTATAACTTTAAAATCTATGTCGTGGCAAATGTGATCAAATTGACAATCGGCGTTTTTGGCAGTGTGGTCTTCAATTGCTTTTAAGTTGGCCATATTTCATTATTATAGACAAAAATAAATTAATGTTAAGATTATGCATATCTGTGGACGATAGCATAAGATCTGAAATTTGGTCAGTTTATAGATAAGCGGGACATGTACAAGTCAACTTGAGTCAGATGTCCGTAAGTTATATACATATATTATAATTTGTTGAGTGTTCTAAATTAGGGGAAATAAACAAAAATTTAATAGAAAATTAAATCACTTTGCATTCGTTTTAGAGTATACCAGCTTTTAGGAATTTTATGTATGAATAGATAATTATTTACATAATCCCTTTCTTAAAGGCAGTAAAAAAATATCTCATATAACGTATAAAATCCTTTAGCATATCTATAAATCTCCGAGTCTTTTGTAATCCGACCTAAATAAATTTTAATGCAAAAGCTATTTTCGTAGAAAAAAAATATCATTAATGAGAAGATCGCGACATCTGAACTTTTCTACGTCTCTGGACTTGATTATGATACTTAAGTTTAAAATACTTACGAACAAAGTTTTTTATGGTAACGAATAAGACATCAATATTAATTACAAATTAAATCCTGACGCAGCTATCTCACAAGCTATCAATATGTGTTAGGAAAGAAATTCTGACGCAGCAAATGTGTTACGGTAACGGATAAGATATCAGTAGGTTAGGTTAGGTTTGTATGTGAGTGGGCCATATCGGCCCTCCACCGCGACCTTAAGGTCTATTGTGGCTCACGCCTAAAGTCTATATTTCGCCCAACAAATCCAGCCTCCTGCAGAGGTCGATAATCTTTGTGGGCGAAAGTTGATCCAGGTCTTCTGGAGTAAGCTTTACCTTGCCAAAGAGCAGGTATCTAGTCCTGTCCGCTGCCGGACAGTAACACAGAACATGCTCTGCTGTTTCTTCATTCTCCATGCACAGCCGGCACTCGGTCTCCTGACCGACCCCAATACGGTGCATGTGGTGCCGCAAGCGGCAGTGTCCTGTATACAGGCCGACTAGAGTTCACAGTTGTTGTCTGTTTAACTCTAGAAGCTTTTTAGCCTTTGACTCGGACAGGCCATTTATGAAGGCCTTAGAGTGGGCTAATCCTGGAAGATTTTGCCAATATTGGATTGTCATTCTTTCTGTCCAGGTCTTTAAGGTGCGTTTTGCTGTGCAAGATGTTATCCCCAGCACCGGTTCTGGTTCAAAAAAGTCACTCTGGGCCCCACTCTTGGCAAGCGCGTCGGCCGCAACATTGCCGTCATGGTCCGAGTGACCCGGTATCCAGACCAGCGACACCTCATTACAGCTGCCCAATTCGTTAAGGGCAGATTTACAACTCCATACCGTACACCATCCATACCCAGATATCAGTACGTACTATGAAAGGATAATGAATGAGGTTAGGACTTAATTACATATTATTAAAGAAAAAAATTCGGGCGCAGCTAGTGTGCTATGAGAACGAATAACATATCAATATGTTTTCTGAAAGAAATACTGTCCCACCAGCTGTGTTATTTTTTATGAAGAAGAGCAATGCATTAGCCATGCAGCAGTGATTTTTGTATACATAGTTTACTTTTATTTAATCATAACACGTATTATAAGACCTTATTGAGTCGATACAGAGAAATGAAATGGAAACACTACGTAAACTCGAACACAGAAGTTGCTCAAGAATCTGGCTGGCAAGGAGAGCTAAACTGTAGTATTACCGTGGCCAGTTTAGATCTTTTTATATGAATAATTTTTGCAAAATGTGTAGATCATTTCTATGAAACGCACTTGCTGCGTCCAGACTTTTTTTTTGTTTTGGGTGAATAAAGTTAACGAAATTATAGTACGCAGAGAAAATTAATTGCAAGGAAGGCTATAAAGAATATCAGCACACGCTATTGAAACCGCATAATTATATGGGAGCATTTGAGAAGGCTTAGAAATGAATACCACAAGGGAAAATTTTTAGTGTAACCGGAATTATCGTAAACTTTTAGTAAAATGAAAAAAATCTGGAAAGGTCTCCAGTAAGGTTATGATGAGTAAAAGTGTAGCCGGAATTTTTTAAACTTCTAGTAAAATGAAAGAAAATCTGGGGAGATTCGCACTGAGTTTATGATGACTAAAAGCGTAGCCGGAATTTTTGTACACGTCTATTTAAATAAAAGAAAATCTGGAGAGGTCTCCAGTTAATTTATAATGAGTAACACTGTTATTATCCCAAAAACAGCTCTTGCGAGAAAATGCAAACAACACGGGATTATACTGACCTGAGCTGGAAATCACCAAAACACTAATAAAAGTATTCAAACCAGAAAAGTAGTGTAAGGATACAGAAACGGCGGAATACGTCAAAATTTTGGAAATCCTGTAATCTCAAGCTAAACGAATATGAATGTAAAAGACGAGAGAGGGGGTGGAGAAAACTCATCTCTTCTTGACTGATCGTTAAAGAGGTCGAGGAAAAACAATTATTAGTAAGTTATAACCAACCCTCTTTATAAACTGGCAACATTGCTTGGACATGTGCGTGCGCGACAACAACAAACGCAACAGGCGGGGTATGTTCTAGCCGGGGGAGGCAGTCGGAAAGTGAAAAGCGGAGAGAGTGTTAGGGTAGTTTTAAGTTTAAGTAAGAAGTGGAACTGAAGACGTGCTGGTGTCACCGCGTCCCGTGTTAGGGAAGTGCAGAACGACCCCCTTAGCACCTTGTATCTGGCCAATTGTTTAATTGTGTAAACAGTCATAAGCACAGTTATCTAATACCATAGAACTCAAGACCCATGAGATTTGTATATAATGTGTAACCGTGTATTAGGAATGGTATATTGGTGAGAGTGATGTATATTGTGTAAATTGTAATATAACTTGTACATATACTTTGATTACGTTTCTATCATACCTCCACTAATTACCTAATTATAATAACCTCAGTGACGGTCCTAAAGGTTATAAAGTTTATTTTAGTAAGTTAGTTTATAATGAGCAAAACTGTTATTATCCCAAAAACAGCGCTCGCAAGAAAATGCAAACAACACGGGATTATACTGTCCTGAGCTGGAAATCACCAAAACACTAATAAAAGTATTAAAAACAGAAAAGTAGTGTAAGGATACAGAAACGGCGGAATACGTCAAAATTTTGGAAGTCCTGTAATCTCAAGCTAAACGAATATGAATGTAAAAGGCGAGAGAGGGGATGGAGAAAACTCATCTCTTCTTGACTGATCGTTAAAGAGGTCGAGGAAAAACAATTATTAGTAAGTTTATTTTAGTAAGTTAGTTTATAATTAGCAAAACTGTTATTATCCCAAAAACAGCGCTCGCGAGAAAATGTAACCAACACGGGATTATACTGCCTTGAGCTAGAAATCACCAAAACACTAACAAAAGTATTCAAAACAGAAAAGTAGTGTAAGGATACAGAAACGGCGAAATACGTCAAAATTTTGGAAAGCCTGTAATCTCAAGCTAAACGAATATGAATGTAAGAGACAAGAGAGGGGATGACGAAAACTCATCTCTTCATGACTGATCGTTAAATAGGTCGAGGAAAAACAATTATTAGTAAGTTTATTTTAGTAAGTTAGTTTATAATGAGTAAAACTGTTATTATCCCAAAAACAGCGCTCGCGAGAAAATGTAACCAACACGGGCTTATACTGCCCTGAGCTGGAAATCACCAAAACACTAACAAAAGTATTCAAAACAGAAAAGTAGTGTAAGGATACAGAAACGGCGAAATATGTCAAAATTTTGGAAATCCTGTAATCTCAAGCTAAACGAATATGAATGTAAGAGACAAGAAAGGGGATGAAGAAAACTCATCTCTTCATGACTGATCGTTAAATAGGTCGAGGAAAAACAATTATTAGTAAGTTTATTTTAGTAAGTTAGTTTATAATGAGTAAAACTGTTATTATCCCAAAAACAGCGCTCGCGAGAAAATGTGACCAACACGGGATTATACTGCCTTGAGCTAGAAATCACCAAAACACTAACAAAAGTATACAAAACAGAAAAGTAGTGTAAGGATACAGAAACGGCGAAATATGTCAAATTTTTGGAAAGCCTGTAATCTCAAGCTAAACGAATATGAATGTAAGAGACAAGAGAGGGGATTGAGAAAACTCATCTCTTCCTGACTGATCGTTAAATAGGTCGAGGAAAAACAATTATTAGTAAGTTTATTTTAGTAAGTTAGCTTATAATGAGTAAAACTGTTATTATCCCAAAAACAGCGCTCGCGAGAAAATGTAACCAACACGGGATTATACTGCCTTGAGCTAGAAATCACCAAAACACTAACAAAAGTATTCAAAACAGAAAAGTAGTGTAAGGATACAGAAACGGCGAAATACGTCAAAATTTTGGAAAGCGTGTAATCTCAAGCTAAACGAATATGAATGTAAGAGACAAGAGAGGGGATGAAGAAAACTCATCTCTTCATGACTGATCCTTAAATAGGTCGAGGAAAAACAATTATTAGTAAGTTTATTTTAGTAAGTTAGTTTATAATGAGTAAAACTGTTATTATCCCAAAAACAGCGCTCGCGAGAAAATGTAACCAACACGGGATTATACTGCCTTGAACTAGAAATCACCAAAACACTAACAAAAGTATTCAAAACAGAAAAGTAGTGTAAGGATACAGAAACGGCGAAATATGTCAAAATTTTGGAAAGCCTGTAATCTCAAGCTAAACGAATATGAATGTAAAAGACGAGAGAGAGGATGGAGAAAACTCATCTCTTCATGACTGATCGTTAAATAGGTCGAGGAAAAACAATTATTAGTAAGTTTATTTTAGTAAGTTAGTTTATAATGAGTAAAACTGTTATTATCCCAAAAACAGCGCTCGCGAGAAAATGCAACCAACACGGGATTATACTGTCCTGAGCTGAAAATCACCAAAACACTAATAAAAGTATTCAAAACAGAAAAGTAGTGTAAGGATACAGAAACGGCGAAATATGTCAAAATTTTGGAAAGCCTGTAATCTCAAGCTAAACGAATATGAATGTAAAAGACGAGAGAGGGGAGGGAGAAAACTCATCTCTTTTTGACTGATCGTTAAAGAGGTCGAGGAAAAACAATTATTAGTAAGTTTATTTTAGTAAGTTAGTTTATAATGAGTAAAACTGTTATTATCCCAAAAACAGCGCTCGCGAGAAAATGCAACCAACACGGGATTATACTGTCCTGAGCTGAAAATCACCAAAACACTAATAAAAGTATTCAAAACAGAAAAGTAGTGTAAGGATACAGAAACGGCGAAATATGTCAAAATTTTGGAAAGCCTGTAATCTCAAGCTAAACGAATATGAATGTAAAAGACGAGAGAAAGGATGGAGAAAACTCATCTCTTCATGACTGATCCTTAAATAGGTCGAGGAAAAACAATTATTAGTAAGTTTATTTTAGTAAGTTAGTTTATAATGAGTAAAACTGTTATTATCCCAAAAACAGCGCTCGCGAGAAAATGTAACCAACACGGGATTATACTGCCTTGAGCTAGAAATCACCAAAACACTAAAAAAAGTATTCAAAACAGAAAAGTAGTGTAAGGATACAGAAACGGCGGAATACGTCAAAATTTTGGAAAGCCTGTAATCTCAAGCTAAACGAATATGAATGTAAAAGACGAGAGAGAGGATGGAGAAAACTCATCTCTTCTTGACTGATCGTTAAAGAGGTCAAGGAAAAACAATTATTAGTAAGTTTATTTTAGTAAGTTAGTTTATAATGAGTAAAACTGTTATTATCCCAAAAACAGCGCTCGCGAGAAAATGTGACCAACACGGGATTATACTGCCTTGAGCTAGAAATCACCAAAACACTAACAAAAGTATACAAAACAGAAAAGTAGTGTAAGGATACAGAAACGGCGAAATATGTCAAATTTTTGGAAAGCCTGTAATCTCAAGCTAAACGAATATGAATGTAAGAGACAAGAGAGGGGATTGAGAAAACTCATCTTTTCATGACTGATCGTTAAATAGGTCGAGGAAAAACAATTATCAGTAAGTTTATTTTAGTAAGTTAGTTTATAATGAGTAAAACTGTTATTATCCCAAAAACAGCGCTCGCGAGAAAATGTAACCAACACGGGATTATACTGTCCTGAGCTGAAAATCACCAAAACACTAACAAAAGTATTAAAAACAGAAAAGTAGTGTAAGGATACAGAAACGGCAGAATATGTCAAAATTTTGGAAAGCCTGTAATCTCAAGCTAAACGAATATGAATGTAAAAGACGAGAGAAAGGATGGAGAAAACTCATCTCTTCATGACTGATCCTTAAATAGGTCGAGGAAAAACAATTATTAGTAAGTTTATTTTAGTAAGTTAGTTTATAATGAGTAAAACTGTTATTATCCCAAAAACAGCGCTCGCGAGAAAATGTAACCAACACGGGATTATACTGCCTTGAGCTAGAAATCACCAAAACACTAACAAAAGTATTCAAAACAGAAAAGTAGTGTAAGGATACAGAAACGGCGAAATATGTCAAAATTTTGGAAAGCCTGTAATCTCAAGCTAAACGAATATGAATGTAAAAGACGAGAGAGAGGATGGAGAAAACTCATCTCTTCATGACTGATCGTTAAATAGGTCGAGGAAAAACAATTATTAGTAAGTTTATTTTAGTAAGTTAGTTTATAATGAGTAAAACTGTTATTATCCCAAAAACAGCGCTCGCGAGAAAATGTAACCAACACGGGATTATACTGTCCTGAGCTGAAAATCACCAAAACACTAATAAAAGTATTAAAAACAGAAAAGTAGTGTAAGGATACAGAAACGGCGAAATATGTCAAAATTTTGGAAAGCCTGTAATCTCAAGCTAAACGAATATGAATGTAAAAGACGAGAGAGGGGATGGAGAAAACTCATCTCTTCTTGACTGATCGTTAAAGAGGTCGAGGAAAAACAATATTAGTAAGTTTATTTTAGTAAGTTAGTTTATAATGAGTAAAACTGTTATTATCCCAAAAACAGCGCTCGCGAGAAAATGTAACCAACACGGGATTATACTGCCTTGAGCTAGAAATCACCAAAACACTAACAAAAGTATACAAAACAGAAAAGTAGTGTAAGGATACAGAAACGGCGAAATATGTCAAAATTTTGGAAATCCTGTAATCTCAAGCTAAACGAATATGAATGTAAGAGACAAGAAAGGGGATGAAGAAAACTCATCTCTTCATGACTGATCGTTAAATAGGTCGAGGAAAAACAATTATTAGTAAGTTTATTTTAGTAAGTTAGTTTATAATGAGTAAAACTGTTATCATCCCAAAAACAGCGCTCGCGAGAAAATGTAACCAACACGGGATTATACTGTCCTGAGCTGAAAATCACCAAAACACTAATAAAAGTATTAAAAACAGAAAAGTAGTGTAAGGATACAGAAACGGCAGAATATGTCAAAATTTTGGAAAGCCTGTAATCTCAAGCTAAACGAATATGAATGTAAAAGACGAGAGAGAGGATGGAGAAAACTCATCTCTTCATGACTGATCGTTAAATAGGTCGAGGAAAAATAATTATTAGTAAGTTTATTTTAGTAAGTTAGTTTATAATGAGCAAAACTGTTATTATCCCAAAAACAGCGCTCGCGAGAAAATGCAACCAACACGGGATTATACTGTCCTGAGCTGAAAATCACCAAAACACTAATAAAAGTATTCAAAACAGAAAAGTAGTGTAAGGATACAGAAACGGCGAAATATGTCAAAATTTTGGAAAGCCTGTAATCTCAAGCTAAACGAATATGAATGTAAAAGACGAGAGAGAGGATGGAGAAAACTCATCTCTTCATGACTGATCCTTAAATAGGTCGAGGAAAAACAATTATTAGTAAGTTTATTTTAGTAAGTTAGTTTATAATGAGTAAAACTGTTATTATCCCAAAAACAGCGCTCGCGAGAAAATGCAACCAACACGGGATTATACTGTCCTGAGCTGAAAATCACCAAAACACTAATAAAAGTATTCAAAACAGAAAAGTAGTGTAAGGATACAGAAACGGCGGAATACGTCAAAATTTTGGAAATCCTGTAATCTCAAGCTAAACGAATATGAATGTAAAAGACGAGAGAGGGGATGGAGAAAACTCATCTCTTCTTGACTGATCGTTAAAGAGGTCAAGGAAAAACAATTATTAGTAATTCATTGATTGTTGTTGCCCTTACTTGGTGAAACTTGTCCATACTGCATACAGACTTGGAGAATACTTCTCTAGCTTCACTGTTGGTTTTTAGTGGTGAAGGACGTAGCCAGCGCGTGAGCTAACTGGAGCAAGTGGCCCTTCGAATTCTGGAAGTTCTAGGATGTTCTTCAATGCTTCTGTGACTATAGTTTCGCTGCTTGACAGCATTTTCAGACAGATTAAAATTGAATTAGTACGAAATCATGACAACTACAAATAAATATCTGTTGCTAGGTTATGATATGATGTTTTGATCAAAAAATTTTATCAAATAGAAAATAAAATGAAACACAGATGACAGATGAGGTTTTCAAAATGTCTATGTGATGTATGTCAATATTTAACATAAAAACTAGAACTAGCCTATAATAACTATGATAACAGTTACAACAATAAAATAACTAAACAATAACAGTATAAAAGTAGTCTCTATACAACGAAAATATCGACATACATCAACTCATTATTTTATTACAACTTTTTTGAAATAATAGTTAAATTTATTTTCTTTGGCATATTTAATTAGAAAGAAGAATATCCAAGAAAGGGGAATTCATTAAATCAGTTTGCTCGTTTAAAACAAGGTAGTTATTGTCGTGTGTGTGCCTTTTGACTTCTAAAGCTTCAAAAAAGTCTAGTTTACGTTTGTCATCATAAAAATGTAGTGGTTCTATGCGGTTATTTATTGTAGGTCTATGTTCGGTATCAATAATATGTTTTGCAAATGTAGATTTGTCAGCGTGGTTATTTCTAAATGCAGAAATATGTTCTTTGTATCGGGTGTTAAAATTTCTAGAAGTTTGACCTATGTAGATTGCGTTACAATGTGTACAAGCTAATTTATAAACTCCAGCTTTTGTCAGGAAACAAGATTTTTCTTTCGCGTTAAATAACAAATCACGCGTCGTGTTGTAAGATTTAAAAGCTACCTTTGTATTTGTACAAGTGTTTAAAATTTTTGAAATGTTTTCTGAAATGGTTCCAAAATAAGTTATCGAAACGTATCTGTTGTCTTCTTTGTCTCTAATATTTGGATAAATTAAATTAATCGCTAATTTGTATTCTTTTCTCTCTATCATTTTATCTATTATTTTAACAGAGTAGCCATTATTAAATGCTGTTTGCTTAATTATTGAAATTTCTTTTTCAAAATTGTTTTGTGACATAGGTATTGAAAATGCACGATGTATCATAGAATGATAGGCTGACAGCTTTTGTGAAAAAGGGTGACATGAATCGTATGGTATGGTTGTGTCAGTGTAAGTTGGTTTCCTATATATTGAAAAGTTAAATGAATTATTTTCTAATTTTCTAATTGTTAAGTCTAAAAAGTTTATACAACTGTTAGCTTCTTCTTCTAGAGTAAACTTAATATTTGTGTGAAAGCTATTAATAAAATTTAAAAATTCATTTAATTCTGTATGACTACCTTGAAAACATGCTAAAATATCATCTACGTATCTGTACCAAAAGACAATATTATGTGAAAGTTCTGAGGTTAAAATTTGGTTTTCTAAGTTTTCCATAAATATGTTGGCTAATAAAGGTGACAACGGACTACCCATAGGCAGACCTTCATTTTGCATATAAATTTTATCATTAAATTTAAAATAGTTTTGTTTTATACATTCATTAAAAAGATTCATCATTTCTTGTCTTTTTATGACATTTACCAACAGTGAAGCTAGAGAAGTATTCTCCAAGTCTGTATGCAATTATTAGTAAGTTTATTTTAGTAAGTTAGTTTATAATGAGTAAAACTGTTATTATCCCAAAAACAGCGCTCGCGAGAAAATGTAACCAACACGGGATTATACTGCCTTGAGCTAGAAATCACCAAAACACTAACAAAAGTATTCAAAACAGAAAAGTAGTGTAAGGATACAGAAACGGCGGAATACGTTAAAATTTTGGAAATCCTGTAATCTCAAGCTAAACGAATATGAATGTAAAAGACGAGAGAGGGGATGGAGAAAACTCATCTCTTCTTGACTGATCGTTAAAGAGCTCGAGGAAAAACAATGATTAGTAATTCCTGCATTGATTATGACTAACCCAAAAACTCTGCGTTATTAGCATAAATTACAAACATAAAAATTAAATCGGAGAAATGTATCACTAATTATTACAAATACCAACTAAGTATAACAAGATCACGCCGAATGCATGTCAAGTACATATAGCCATCGACTCACTAATTCGTTTGTGGTTTTTTCTATTTTGTTTCGTTTAATAATTACAAAGGTTAGAATACGCGTTGCAAGAAATTTATCTGACACACAATAACATTTATAATTACAGTGTTTCTAGAGCAATAAAAACTTAAAAAAACTGAGAACAATTTAACAATGATGATTTTGTGTCTAGATAAGGTTTAATTATAATAATGCCTCTGTTCGGGAACAACACATTAACGGACGTCACTGCCCGTAACGGATTCGGTGTGGTGTGGGCTTAAAGAAAAACTGTTCGTTGTTAACCACTAAAGAAGACTAGAGAACAGTAAGAGCGCTATGTTTTCAATTTTAACAATGCACTGTGACTGTTTTGACAATTAATAGCTATATACTTGACACCTTTTAACTCTCTTAGAGTGAAGTTCTCTCGGAGTTGTAGGGAGTTTTTAAAACAATTTATTACAACTACGAGGGGTTGACTGTTGCCCCAAGAATACACGATGTGCGTTACATAATGTTTAATTAACAAAGCGGTACAATAGACAAGTGTTAAATGCGAATGCTCATGTTTATATAAACTCGATTTATCCTACTCTACTTCTAATTTAACACGAAATACGATAAGAGCAAGCTTCATCAATGGTTGCATTTAATTATGCTTTTATAAGAAAATCGTCACGTATGACTTTAGTTAACTATACAGGGTGTCCCTCTAACAATGGGCCAAACCCATATATTCGGATAGAGCATCAAAAATTAAATAGACTTTCATCAATACGTTTTGTCCGATTGTTGCTTGTTTTCGATATACAGTGTGTTAAAATTGAAAAAAATTAAATCGCTCGTTTTTCTGCTAATTATTGGAATATTGATTTGGAACTTTGTAGTAGGAGGTTATCGAGGATGCCGCTTCCAACCGTGATAACTATTTTGAGCTACATCATAGTTGGCGCCACCTACACTAAACCCGAATGTTTTACAGGGGCATAACTTTTTTGATGATCAACTTTCTGCAAATCTGTTCAGAAAAACTGAAAAGTACTAATTTTTTGTACGAAAAAGATATACTTAGTTGAAACTCATAAAGTGAGTGGTTACCGAGATATTGCGGTTTTAATAATGGTGTGCATTGAAAATCTCTCAAATCTGAAATTTTATTTTGGCCCAAAGTTCATCTCTGGAGTTACAAACATTATTGTGTATGTACCAGTTGTTTCAAGTAACCCTAATGGAAAATTCTAGAGGATTGAGGTCGATGTATTTTAATCATAATTTTCTAATTCTAAATCAATTCCTAAAAATTGGGAAGTTTCTCTGGATTTAATTCGATTTCATAGAATAAGTATGTTTTTGGCAAATAAAAGATGTATTCCTGTGGACATATCACGGCGCTAATAACTATAGCAGTTGATTGGCCGGGTCAACAACTGTCAATGAAGTAGATGAAATATCTTTTGTTTTTCGTTTTCATAGGGATGTCATTTGCGTAACACAATAAACATAATCTGTCAATTTTGACAAGCACATGGTTTTTCAATTAAGAGCAGTAGGTAGTATTATTTCTGAAATGCCTCGCCATAATGAGTTTAGCAATATTGAGAAGAGAGATATGATCTGCGTTTATGCGCAATCAAACTTCCGTAGCCACCAAGCCGCCGCCAGATACTTGGAATTATATCCTAGTCGTAGACAACCAGATCACAAGGCCTTTAGAAGATTATACGATAAATTAGGTATGTAAAAGAGTAATATGCACTCATTGCCATTGATTATTTCTGAAACGAAAGTTTTGACAAAATTCACACCTGAGGGCTGGAAAAATCGTGAAATACACATTTTGTTACACGGATGCGTATCATCTCGTCCTAATGTATTCGTAGGTGAAACTGGTTCTTTCAATTCGAAGTCGGAAGTTGTGGACCAAGACGTCTTGCAGAAGATCCGGAAACAAGCGTAAGACGCCTCTCTGCAGCAACTGGAATAAATAAATCAAGTATTGGTAGACTTCTCAGAAAAGAAAAGTTACATCCTTACCACTTCACACCAGTGCAGAATCTTTTACCTCTAGATTTTCTATCTAGATTGGATTTTTGTGAACGCATTCGTCGGTATCAGAATGACGATCCGTTTTTCTTCAACAACATTCTATTCACTGACGAAGCGACATTCACAAGAAGAGGAGTTTTCAATTTCAAAAATGCTCACACATATGACAGCAGCAATCCTCATTTGACGCGAGAACACCATTTTCAACATGAGTTCTCCATTAATGTCTGGTGTGGCATACTAGGCGACGTGTTGTTGGGACCAATAGAACTTCCTGCAAGGCTCAATGTGGAGAATTATTCAATTTTCTTGAGAGATCAACTTCCTATTCTCTTGGAAGATGTCCCTCTAGACGTGCGCAGGAGATTATGGTTCATTCACGACGGGGCACCTGCCCATTATGGACTTCCTGTCAGAGAATTTCTGAACCAAAATTATCCGCGCCGATGGATAGGTCGAGGTGGAAATTTTCCTTGGCCTGCACGTAGCCCCGTCCTCAATCCTCTAGATTTCTTCCTCTGGGGTCACTTGAAAGAATTAGTATACAAGAATATTTGTAACTCCAGAGATGAACTTTAGGCTAGAATAATCGAATCCAGTGATATATTGAAAAACGATTATCAAACTTTTTTTAAGGTGAGGCAAAATTTTGGGTTGAGACTAGAAAAATGTATTGAAGTAGGCGGAGGCCATTTTGAGAATCTTATTAAGTGAATTGTTCGATAATTGTAAATTTTTTCTTATAATTTAGTGATAATAATAATGTTAATAAAATTTCAGATTTGAGAGATTTTCAATGCACACCATTATTAAAACCGCAATATCTCGGTAACCACTCACTTTATGAGTTTCAACTAAGTATACCTTTTTCGTACAAAAAATTAGTAGTTTTCAGTTTTTCTGAACAGATTTGCAGAAAGTTGATCATCGAAAAAGTTATGCCCCTGTAAAACATTCGGGTTTAGTGTAGGTGGCGCCAACTATGATGTAGCTGAAAATAGGTATCACGGTTGGAAGCGCCATATTCGGGTTTAGTGTAGGTGGCGCCAACTATGATGTAGCTGAAAATAGGTATCACGGTTGGAAGCGCCATCCTCGATAACCCTCTATTACAAAGTTCCAAATCAATATTCCAGTAATTAGCAGAAAACGAGCGATTTAATTTTTTTCAAAGTCAAATTTAACACACTGTATATCGAAAACAAGCAACAATCGGACAAAACGTATTAATGAAAGTCTATTTAATTTTTGATGCTCTATCCGAATATATGGGTTTGGTCCATTGTTAGAGGGACACCCTGTATATTACAATATAAAAATATAAATATAAAAGTTGCGGTATTTGAGCAAGTTAGATGCCGGGATTGTTCACTCTTTGGAGATGGTGTAAACCCATGTATGCAATTTACCATATGATGTTTGACATGTAAAAATTCCCACATTTCCGTTGGAGTAAAGAGGGATGACAAAGTTTCTAGTTCGGCGAAACAAGATTACTTGAAGAGTGGAAATATGTAGGGGGTACGTGCCAGTTTTATGAAAATAAGATTATTGCGGTTGAAAGGTTACAGTAATGCGGCGCGAACTATAAAATGATATTAGTTCCAGCTACAAGGTTATGTTGTTTACCGTTCTTCAAAGTCGCTGCCAGTATATGTCAAGGCATTTTCACAAGACAGCTGATAAGTTCCAGTGTCCTCCTCAGTGTTTATTCGAGTTTTATGGTTATATGTATACAAACGCGGATGAAAACAGTACCAAAAAAACGACGAAGTGATAATGGGTCTTTCAAAAAACAAACTCAAGTCTGTTGGAAAGGAATATGAAAGAATCGAATCCTTATATTCGCATTGATTTGCTTGGTGACAAGTAATACCATAGGTCCCATGGAGGAAGCATTTTTAGTTAGCTGTCATAGTTGTATGCCATGTAAAAATTCGAACCTGAATTTCGTCCACCATTTTCTCCAGGCTAATAGGCCCCAACTCCTGTTCCTCACCGAAATTCAAATCAGTGCCAAAACAGCCACTAATCACCTTAATTTTCTAGGGTATGAGCTGCTTACTTCCTTTAGATTGCTTGGAGGCGTGTGCGCGTACGTGCGTAGCAATCTACCCTGTAACAGACTCCCCAATTTAGAAGCTGGAAGAAAAGATATACTATGGATAAAACTCTCTCTCAGGGCTGTAACTAAATTCATCTGTTGCATTTACCGGTCACATTCTGACAACAACTTTGTCCAGCTCTTTGACTACCTTTCTGAAAAAACCGACCATCTGATTACCGAATATCCTTCCTCCGAGGTCACTATTCTTGGTGACTTCAATGTCGATAATAAGGAATGGCTAGCATCCTCAAAAACCGATTCACAAGGGAGAGCAGCGGAGGCATTTGCAGTCAGCAATTCTTTTGCCAATATGGTTCAGCAACCTACTTACTTTCCTCGCATCCCACCACACAGCTCAAATTCCTTGGATCTCCTTCTTACTACAAACCCCGACTGCTATAAGATATCAGTCATCGCCCCACTTGGTCGCTCAGACCACGGAATTGTCACTGCTTCCTGCGCAATGCAACCCGAGGTCACACAGTCATCACACCCACGTATCATTTGCCACTACAACTCTGCGAACTGGGACGAAATGCGAGATTACTTTTCCTCATTTCCATGGGCGTCTGTCTGCTTCTCTTATCCTGATCCTTCTGATATCTCACAAAACCTCACCGAAATTATCCAAGCTGGCATAGAATTATTTATTCCACGTACACAGAAAACCTCTGCAGCCACTCAAAAGCCCTGGTTCTCTAAATCCTGTGAAAAGGCCAGACTTGAAAAGGTCAAAGCTCACAAAACGCTTCTACACAATCCCAGTCAAGAAAACCATCAAACATTTAACAACGCAAGAAACCGCTATCTCCGCATTCGTTCTGGATCCAAAGGATCCAAAGAGCTTGCTAGCAACTACAGGCCTATTTTTTTTTCTTTCAGTCGTCTCTAAAGTGATGTAAAAGTATATAAACACCGAATTACAAAAATTTCTTGAAAAAGACAGTCTGATCCACGACAGGCAGTATGGATTCCGTCAGCGCAGATCAACTGCCGACCTCCTTTCCTTTGTCACCCATTCTTGGAACAAGTCTATGGAACTACACGGTGAGTGCCAGATTGTCGCTCTAAACATATCCAAAGCATTCGACCAGGTCTGACACGCAGCGCTGCTTAATAAACTTCCGGCCTATAGCCTACCACCAAAACTATCTACCTGGAGAGCAACTTTCCTCTCCATCCGGAGAATTTCTGTTATCGTGGATGGTCATTCCTCCAAATTGTATCCAATTAATGCAGAAGTCCCTCAAGGTTCAGATTTAGCCCCTACTTTGTTTCTTCTCCAGATCAATGATCTCCCCTCTAGCACATCCAACCCAGTTCACAGTTACGTGGTTGACAGCACCCTCCACTCAAATATACAATATTATAAGCGTGTTTCTTCAGACCAATTAGATGAGGATCGCAGACTCATGGAGGGTTCTCTCTCTCTGTAGATCTCCAAAAAATATTATACTGGGGAAGTAGAAATCTTGTACAATTTAACTCCACCAAATCTTAGTCTTGTTTTCTTATAAGAGATACACCATCCCTAGACCCATCACAATGAACAACCAAGTTATTCAAAGTAATGAGTCCTTTTCACTTGTTGGCATTACTGTGGATCGAAATCTCAATTGGCACCAACATGGCACATCAATTGTAGAAGCGGCTGCTAAGAAATTAGGTTTCCTTTTCCAGGCTCGCAAATACTTTTCACCAGCTAATCTCTGTACCTTATATACTTCACAAATAAGGCCAAACCTTGAATACTGCTTCCAGATTTGGGGTGCCGCTGCCGTTTCTACACTTGCTATCCTGTACTCCATTCAGAAGAGAGCTATACGTCTCATCGGTGACCCTACCCTCACCCAAAGGCTGCCATCCTTTTCCCACCGACGTGCCGTTGGTGACCTCTCTTTCTTTTATAGATATCTGCACGGGCACTGCTCAGAGGAGCTTTCTTCCATAGTTCCTCCAAATGCTTACCCCAAAAGATCTACCAGGGGAACAGAGCGAATGCACCCTTTTACTGTCCAGGTCACCAGACATAGAACATCTTGTTATGCCCGCTTTTTTGTCCCGAGGACTTCGAAGTTTTGAAATTCCTTGCCGGCACATGTTTTTCCTTCTCCCCCGAACCTCCAAACCTTCATGTCCAGAATTAACAAGTTGCCTCTTTCCTCCTTGTTGACATCCACGGTACGATAGTATTTAGGCTGTAAGCCCTCGTGGTGTGTTGCTGAAAAAGAATATCATTTTGGGACACCCGAAAAATTCAAGCGGCTGTAACCGACCAGCTGAAGGCTATAGTAGCCGCGTCCAAGCACTATTATGACGACTGGAAGAACCGCCTCCAACGCTGTGTGGCTTGCCAAGGGAATTAGTTTGAGGAAGACGAAGTTCAATTGTCATTATATTTAAATAATAATGTTTTAAAAAATCAGTCTACTTAAGTTACAGACCTCGTATATGTATCTAGATGTAAACACTAAAGAAAAAGCAAACTATTTAGATAAAATAATAACAGGAGTCTTAGTTTGGGTAGACCATTTTATTTTAACGGATTCCTAGTTGCATAACACCCAAAAATATATTTTAGGTATCGCACATACACGTAAATATAGGAGTTTGAAAAATAGCCTTGATAAGATCAACAAAATTTTGTATTAGAAGTTACGACGGTTGAATACTTTATAATGTTATCTTGTTCAATCTTTACATGTGTCTTTTGTATACACATCGACAAATCTGATGCACATATTATCATTGTGTTTTAATGATTTAAGACCGATTCTTTTACTTCATGTGAATTAGTAGCTTTTGTTCCACTTGATAACACATAAGCATTAAAAAGTTTCCTGTTTTAGTGAATTTTCGTAGAAAAAATTCACTATTGGAGAGATCCCGACTTTTGAAAAAAATTTTGCAAATGAGCGCGAACTAGGACCCCTAGAACCCATATCAGGTGTCAGTTTCAATTATATATATATATATATATATATATATATATATATATATATATATATATATATATATATATATACTTACAAAGTTATTTTAATGAAAGTTTGTGGATATCTTGCCTTAGGAAAGACCTTACTACGGATTAAAATTAAACTCTCTAAGTTTATAGAAAATTAAGTTATTTAAATTTGAAGCATTTTAATTATAGTATTGACTAAGAATAAATTTCAACGATTGCATGTTTTAATTATTTGCGCATAAATGTTGCTGCCACCCCTTAATAAATGTAACATTAGTGATGGTTTAATGCTTATCCTTTTTGCTACTAGATGTCAAGAATGTTATTTCTTCTAACACTAAAACATTAGTTCCAAACAATTCCTCACACTTCATGTGATCCTGATACCAGCAATCCGAGTGTCGGGCGTTGTTTTCTCCAAATTGTGTGTAACTTTCAAAAAACATACAACCAATCCGTAACGAATCTGGCATTTTATCTTTATTATACCTATATAATTAAAAAAAAACCCGGACGCAGGCAATAAAGTGCGTTTGGCAGAGAGTTTTCATGAAAATTTTTAATTTTTAATACCTAACTCAATTTTAGGATAAACAATAAACTCTGGTACATAGTACAGAATCTATAAAAAAGCAACCAAATTTCATCAAAAAAGCTATGCTATTCTCATAGTTTAATTATAAAATAATGAAATTTTATTTGAAAAAAAACCCCTGGAACCCATATCCGGCGTCAGTTTCGATTATATATATATATATATATATATATATATATATATATATATATATATATATATATATATATATATATATATATATATATATATATATATATATATATATATATATATGTGTGTGTGTGTGTGTGTGTGTGTGTATCCAACCGATAACTCAAAAAATAATTACCCGATTTTGATAAAATTTTGCACGTGCCTTCCCTTTGTGAATGGCTTGGATAGGTTCGTTAGCCAGAAAAATCTGGCAAGGTTTTCCGGGAAAAATTTGAGTTCTCTTTCGAAAAAATTTTTTTTTCTCCGAAAATTACATACTTATTTTAATGAAATGTGACAGATATATTGCATTGCAAAATTCCTTCCTACGAACCAAAATTCAACTTCCTAAGCTTATAAAAAATTAAGTTATTCAAATTTTCAGTTTTATTTTGGAAAAAAAAAATTTCTCGGAAAATTACAAAGTTATTTGAATGAAATGTGGTGAATACGTTGCACATACACGTAAATATAGGAGTTTGAAAAATAGCCTTGATAAGATCAACAAAATTTTGTATTAGAAGTTACGACGGTTGAATACTTTATAATGTTATCTTGTTCAATCTTTACATGTGTCTTTTGTATACACATCGACAAATCTGATGCACATATTATCATTGTGTTTTAATGATTTAAGACCGATTCTTTTACTTCATGTGAATTAGTAGCTTTTGTTCCACTTGATAACACATAAGCATTAAAAAGTTTCCTGTTTTAGTGAATTTTCGTAGAAAAAATTCACTATTGGAGAGATCCCGACTTTTGAAAAAAATTTTGCAAATGAGCGCGAACTAGGACCCCTAGAACCCATATCAGGTGTCAGTTTCATATATATATATATATATATATATATATATATATATATATATATATATATATATATATATATATATATATATATATATATATATATATATATCACGCCGATAACTCAAAAAATAATAGGCCGATTTTGATAAAATTTGGCGTGTACCTTCCTTTTGTAAGTGGCTTGGATAAGTTCGTTAGTCAGGAAAATCGGACGAGTTTTTCCGGGAAAATTTTGAGTTTTCATTCGAAAGAAATTTATTTCTCACAAAAATAAAAAAGCTATGATAACCAAATTTGGTAGGTAGATTTACGATATAAAAACTAAACTATGCACAAAAATTTAGATTTGTATGTTACAAGAAAAAAAAGTTATAATAAAATATTTGCTGCTGTTCTATGAAAATTCACTACCATAACGCACTTGCTGCGTCTTCGAGTTTTTAGTGAATTTTTATTAAAAAAATTCACTAATAGAGAGGTATCGATGGTGAGACTTTGCAAAAATTCTTTCAAATGAGCGCGAATTAGGACCCCTAGAACCCATATCCGGGGTCAGTTTGAATTTATATATATATATATATATATATATATATATATATATATATATATATATATATATATATATATATATATATATATATATATGTATCCGTCTGATAACTCAAAAAATAATTAACCGATTTCGATGAAACTCGGCAAGTGCCTTTCTTTTATTAATGGCTTGGATGAGTTCGTTGGCCAGGAAAATCGGACGGGGTTTTCCGGGAAAATTTTGAGTTTTCTTTCAAAAAAAATTTTTTTTTCCGAAAATTTCGATAAAATTTGGTCTACATATTGCTTTGGGAAAGACCTAACTATGTGCCAAAATTCAGCTTTCTGGGGTTACAGAAAATTGAGCTATTCAAATTTGAACCATTTATGTTTAAATCATAGTTCAAGTATGTGGTTGCTGTTGGTTAGTCAATGCTTCTCTTATTGTCATTGACTCATGAAATTGATTTTTAAGTTTCAGAGAAATGTCAATAATACTGAATTCACTGATTGTTAATCATTGGAAGCATTTACGATTATATATAACCCTATTGTAATTTATTATCATTTATCACCTCTGTAGTATAATTATTTTTTTCCTTACAACTCGCAGCGTTCTTAGTCAATTGTTGTTATTAATAGTCAATAGTTTCTTCCCGAATACACATGGCTTCCATTGACTTCTGCTTCTGCCGCTGTTACAGTCTTTTTAGAGGTACAGTTGTAACCACTCATACAGCCAATGTTTTTTAACCACGTGGCTGGGGGACTGACCGAATTCATTCCCAGTTGCTGTTGATTTACTCATATTCTCTTAATATGTTTGAAGATCTGGTGTCTACTTCATTCAAAGTCACTATTAACCGACTATTTATGAAATCAAATAAGTAAATTAAATCGATTGTCATAAAATATGTAGTGTATTAAGACTAAGGGAAAAAGAAATAAAACATATATAACTGTGCACAGTTTGATTATATTTTAGGGTGCTTAAGAGAGGTATTGTCACAGCATAATATCTTATTAAAGTTCATTTGTAAATAGGTTTAATTTATATATATATATATATATATATATATATATATATATATATATATATATATATATATATATATATATATATATATATATATATATATATGATAACTCAAAAAATAATTAACCGATTTCGATGAAACTTGGCAAGTGCCTTTCTTTTATTAATGGCTTGGATGAGTTCGTTATCCAGAAAAATCAGACGGGGTTTTCCGGAAAAATTTTGAGTTTTCTTTCGAAAAAATTTTTTCTCCGAAAGTAACAAAGCTGTTTTAATTAAATTTACTATATATGTTGTCTCAACATTACTACGTACCAAAATTCAACTTTCTAAGTTTAGAGAAAATTGAGTTATTCAAATTTTATATTTTCTTTCGAAAAAATTTTTTTTCTCCGAAAATTACAAAGTTATTTTAATGAAATTTTGTGGATATCTTGCCTTAGGAAAGACCTTACTACGTATTAAAATTAAACTCTCCAAGTTTATAGACAATTCAGTTATTTAAATTTGAAGCATTTAATAAAAATTCACTACCATAACGCACTTGCTGCGTCCCGAGTTTTTTTGTTTGTTTTACTTTTTAAAGCATGTGGACTTTGAACGTATATCCATCCTATATTTAAATACATCAAAATATCAACATAAACAGAAGCAAGTCAAATGGATGAGCATGGCTTACGTTGTAGTAGTTTAGTTCCGGGACTTAAGGGTGACATTTAGCTATCACTTTAATATAGGAAAACAAGGCCTCCCTATATTGTAATTATTAAATTTATTAAAATTTTATTTATGGCGTCACCTATTTCTGAATGGTGACGATATCATAACTTTTTTAAATTACAACCATGTTTTTTTGCCGTTTTACTATAGTCCTGCTTACTACTAAATGATGATGAAAAAAAATTGGTACCTCACATAAAAATTTTTTTTGAAAAAATAGCATTATTTACTTTAAAATATATACTCTTGTTAAAATTATGTTTCATTGTTCCTCCTCTTTCGACGTAGCTGTTTAATTCTCTCATTATGCCTTTTTAGTGAATTTTTATTTTAAAAAAATCACTAATAGAGAGGTATCGATGGTGAGACTTTGCAAAAATTCTTTCAAATGAGTGCAAACTAGGACCCCTAGAACCCATATCCGGGTTCAGTTTTAATTTATATATATATATATATATATATATATATATATATATATATATATATATATATATATGTATGTATATATATATATATATATATATATATATATATATATATATATATATATATATATATATCTGATAACTCAAAAAATAATTAACCGATTTCGATGAAACTTGGCAAGTGCCTTTATTTTATTAATGGCTTGGATCAGTTTGTTAGCCAGAAAAATCGGACAGGGTAGTTCGGGAAAATTTTGAGTTTTCCTACGAAAAAAAATTTTTTCTCCGAAAGTAAGAAAGCCGTTTTAATGAAATTTACTATATATATTGCCTCATGAGAGATCTTACTACATACCAAAATTCAATTTCTAAGTTTAGAGAAAATTCAGTTATTCAAATTTTTAATTTTCTTTCGAACAAATTTTTTTCTCTGAAACTTACAAAGTTATTTTAATGAAAGTTTGTGGATATCTTGCCTTAGGAAAGACCTTACTACGGATTAAAATTAAACTCTCTAAGTTTATAGAAAATTAAGTTATTTAAATTTGAAGCATTTTAATTATAGTATTGACTAAGAATAAATTTCAACGATTGCATGTTTTAATTATTTGCGCATAAATGTTGCTGCCACCCCTTAATAAATGTAACATTAGTGATGGTTTAATGCTTATCCTTTTTGCTACTAGATGTCAAGAATGTTATTTCTTCTAACACTAAAACATTAGTTCCAAACAATTCCTCACACTTCATGTGATCCTGATACCAGCAATCCGAGTGTCGGGCGTTGTTTTCTCCAAATTGTGTGTAACTTTCAAAAAACATACAACCAATCCGTAACGAATCTGGCATTTTATCTTTATTATACCTATATAATTAAAAAAAAACCCGGACGCAGGCAATAAAGTGCGTTTGGCAGAGAGTTTTCATGAAAATTTTTAATTTTTAATACCTAACTCAATTTTAGGATAAACAATAAACTCTGGTACATAGTACAGAATCTATAAAAAAGCAACCAAATTTCATCAAAAAAGCTATGCTATTCTCATAGTTTAATTATAAAATAATGAAATTTTATTTGAAAAAAAAACCCCTGGAACCCATATCCGGCGTCAGTTTCGATTATATATATATATATATATATATATATATATATATATATATATATATATATATATATATATATATATATATATATATATATATATATATATATATATATATGTGTGTGTGTGTGTGTGTGTGTGTGTATCCAACCGATAACTCAAAAAATAATTACCCGATTTTGATAAAATTTTGCACGTGCCTTCCCTTTGTGAATGGCTTGGATAGGTTCGTTAGCCAGAAAAATCTGGCAAGGTTTTCCGGGAAAAATTTGAGTTCTCTTTCGAAAAAATTTTTTTTTCTCCGAAAATTACATACTTATTTTAATGAAATGTGACAGATATATTGCATTGCAAAATTCCTTCCTACGAACCAAAATTCAACTTCCTAAGCTTATAAAAAATTAAGTTATTCAAATTTTCAGTTTTATTTTGGAAAAAAAAAATTTCTCGGAAAATTACAAAGTTATTTGAATGAAATGTGGTGAATACGTTGCCTTAGGAAAGGCCTTACTACATACCAAAATTCAACTTTCTAAGTTTATAGAAAATTTAGTTATTCACATTTGAGGCATTTAATAAGAATTCACTACCATAACGCACTTGCTGCGTCTCGATCTTTTTTCCACTATAGTGATGTAGCGGTTAGTATGTTGAGTGTGAAGAATAGATCCATAAAGCTCACATTTTATATTATACAATCACAACAGGTGTGTTTGTACTAGAGTGTTGGTAACTTTGTTGTTCGATAGTTTGTTCGTTAAATTTATTGAGATTTATTTTTGAACATCAGTATCGCATACCAGTTCTCATCACTCATCCAAGTGCGTTATCATGCCTTGTCATATGATGATTACATAAAATATATATGACAGGTGGTCAGTTAATTGATATGCTAATGACCGTTCCGATCGCGAAAGGCAACCACAAGCCTTCTGCTTGCCCAGCTTCTTCACCACGTGCCACTACGTCGCTAGAGGCCGAGTGCGTAAAAACGCATTCACCTGCTCACGTCTACAAGGACCAAGCAAAGTGAATTTGCAACGCTTCTTTGAGCAACTAAATGCTAACAAAATTAAGAACTAAGTTTCCCAATCTGCGCTTTTTAGTAATTCGCATGAATTGCAATCTTTATACTCACACCTCGCACTCATGACGGCAAAATTGTCATATTTCCGTAATTCACAAAGTGAGTGGTGGACGTGCCGCCACCTAGTTGCGGAACCAAGTAGTATGTTGTCAGGCCAGCTCCAAATAACACAAAGTGTTAAAAAAATAGAGACTGTATACAACTAACAATTTAGAAAATTGTCAGCCCTGGCCCATTTCTACCCCAATATAGGGAGGGACAAAGTGTAAGACTAGATGCATTCTCGCAACAATTAGAACCGTAGACCGGTTTCGCTTTCATTAGAGCTCTTCAGTACGGCATACTAATTGTAGAAAAAATGCACCAAAAGTAATACGGCTATAGTATAGCCAGCCTTAAATCACTAAGTGAGTGGTGGACGTGCCTCCACCTAGTTGCGGAACCAAGTAGTATGTTGTCACAGCCAACTAGGTGGCGTCACGTCCACCACTCACTTAGTGATTTAAGGCTGGCTATACTATAGCCGTATTAGTTTTGGTGCATTTTTGCTACAATTAGTATGCTGTACTGAAGAGCTCTAATGAGAGCGAAACAGGTCTATGGTTCTAATTGTTGCGAGAATGCATCTAGTCTTACACTTTGTCCCTATATTGGGGTAGAAATGGGCCAGGGCTGACAATTTTCTAAATTGTTAGTTAGTTGTATACTGTTTCTATTTTTTTTACACTTTGTGTTATTTGGAGCTGGCGTGACAACATACTACTTGGTTCCGCAACTAGGTGGCGGCACGTCCACCACTATACTATATTAAAAAATTGTTAGCCTTGGCCCATTTCTACCCCAATATAGGGACAAAGTATGTAAGACTAGATGCATTCTCGCAACAATTAGAACCGTAGACCGGTTTCGCTCTCATTAGAGCTCTTCAGTACGGCATACTAATTGTAGCAAAAATGCACCAAAAATAACACGGCTATCGTATAGCCAGTCTTAAAACACTAAGTGAGTGGCGAACGTGCCGCCACCTAGTTGCGGAACCAAGTAGTATGTTGTCAGGCCAGCTCCAAATAACACAAAGTGTTAAAAAAATAGAGACTGTATACAACTAACAATTTAGAAAATTGTCAGCCCTGGCCCATTTCTACCCCAATATAGCGACGAAGTGTAAGACTAGATACATTCTCGCAACAATTAGAACCGCAGACCGGTTTCGCCCTCATTAGAGCTCTTCAGTACGGCATACTAATTGTAGCAAAAATGCACCAAAAGTAATACGGCTATAGTATAGCCAGCCTTAAATCACTAAGTGAGTGGTGGACGTGCCGCCACCTAGTTGCGGAACCAAGTAGTATGTTGTCACAGCCTAGGTGGCGGCACGTTCACCACTCACTTAGTGATTTAAGGCTGGCTATACTATAGCCGTATTACTTTTGGTGCATTTTTGCTACAATCAGTATGCCGTACTGAAGAGCCCTAATGAGAGCGAAACCGGTCTACGGTTCTAATTGTTGCGAGAATGCAGCTAGTCTTACACTCTGTCCCTATATTGGGGTAGAAATCGGCCAGGGCTGACAATTTTCTAAATTGTTAGTTACTTGTATGCTGTTCCTATGGTTTTAACACTTTGTGTTATTTGGAGCTGGCGTGACAACATACAACAATTTTTTTCAAATAGGAATAGGGGTTATGTGATAGCTCGTTCAAAATATCTTTTGATTCCCTATACATTGATTTCTTATTTTTAAAATTCGGTCTATTCGTTTAGAAGATATGGAGTTTTAAAATATCACCAATGAATTTCCCGGGAAATGCTTAATGCTAAGTTAGGGCTCACCAACCTCCATTACAAGATAAAAAAATTCGGTACGCAGTTAGTGCGTTATGGTAGCGAATTTTCATTAAATGCTTTAAGTTTGCATAATTTGAATTTAGGTATGTGGTAAGGTCTTTCCCAAGGCAACATATCCACCAAATTTCATCAAAATAGCTTTGTAATTTTCGGAGATAAACATTTTTGTCGAAAGAAAACTCAAATTTTTCTCGGAAAACCTTGTCCTGGCTAACGAACTCATCCCATATATTAATAAAATAACGATTCCTACCGAGTTTCAGTAAAATCGGTTAACAACTTTATGAGTTATCGTATATACACCTATATATATATATATATATATATATATATATATATATATATATATATATATATATATATATATATATATATATATATATATATATATATATATATATATATATATATATATATACAGTGCTTTCGAAAAGTAACGAATAAATTCATTATTTCTGAAATTAAGTATTTTTCGAAAAAAATCCTGTGACACATCGATTTTATTTTAAATAAAGACACTTTCTGACATACGACTCATATTTGTGACGTCATCTTTGTTCGAGATATGACGTCACTGACAACTTTTTTAAATGGCAACGCCCAATTTCGAGTACGCCATTTGAAAGCGTTTGTCATTCTGCGTACACACCGTCAAAAATTATGGCTGCCTGATGGTAGCCTAGGAGACCAGGAATGTTTCTTATTGCTGTCAGATAAAAACTTGAAATCGTACTTCGGTAAATAGTTTTTTCGGTTTTTTTTAAGTTATCTCTTTAGTTCTTATCTTCTGTTTGACAGAAACAGGGTGTTTGAAGTGTTTATTGAGCAGTGACTTTTGTCACTTATAAAAGAATGGTTATATTAACTGAACGAGAACGAATTGAAATTCTTTGCATGATCGGATTTTGAGAGAGGACCCAAAAAGAAGTAGTTGAACTGTTCAACGAAATTTATTCTGATCGTCAACCCATTAGCCAAAGCATGATAAGCAATATTGAGTCTAAATACCGTAGCTTTGGGCATGTTCGTGATCTTCCTAAATTTGGTTGACCTTCAAAATCAGAAGATCAACTTAGTGTTTTGTTGGGAATACAGGAAAATAATCACTCAACACATAACCAATTCGCTTCTGATTTCAATATGGCAGCGTCCACAGTTCACAAAATTATGAAAAAAGCAAACTATCATCCTTATAAGATAGGCCTCATGGTCGAAATTGGGGATTTCCATTTAAAAAAATTGTCGGTGACGTCATATGTCGAACAACGATGACGTCACAAATATGGGTCGTATTTAAAAAAGTGCCTTTGTTTAAAACAAAATCGACGTATCAGAGGATTTTTTCCAAAAATTCACAATTTCAGAAATAATGAATTTATTTGTTACTTTTCGAAAGCACTGTATAAACAGAAAAGGCAAAAAACAGCTTAGCGGGACATATATTAGCTGCCATTACCCCATTTTGCAGCTACACCTCCTTAAAATCCTGTTTATCCCGTACAGAACCCCTATTCGCACCAGGTCCCGTAAGTTTGTTGTGGTTTATGCATTAAGGGTGGTATGCATGTAGATCCCCCTGTTTGAGACGGGGTTTAGGTGTTTTGTCCTTGTAAATCAAAATGGATTAGTGTAAATTGTAAAACATTTTACAATTAACATGTATTATGGGATATACCTGCTAGAAAATACATGTCGAGCGTAGCTCAGATGGCTAAATCCCTGTACATCGTATAATCGACTCCTACATGACGAGTTCCAATCCTAGTTAATGACTTTACTTTTTATAATTTTTTTTCGTCTCAGATTGTTGTTATTCCGATAAATTTTTTAGCGCGAGTTTTGTTTAAAAAAATAATTTGATAAAGAGATGAAAGTTTTAGGACTTCAATTTGAATAGCGTATCTGGCTGTTTGTTCTTGCCCTAACTTAGTGAAACCGTTCCATATTTAATACAGTCAGAGACTTTTCCCGTGTCTTCACAAGTGCTTGTTTTAGTGAATTTTCTTTAAAAAAAACACTAACAAGGAGATCCCAAAGTTTAACTTTAGAAAAAACCTCCTCAAATAAGCGGGAACTAGGCCCCCTGGAACCCATATCCAGGGTCAGTTTCAATTATATATATATATATATATATATATATATATATATATATATATATATATATATATATATATATATATATATATATATATATATATATACAGTAGCAAGATTTGGCAGTTCCCTTTAGACAAGTCAGAAATCAAAATTGTGTTTATTGCAAGCACAAGCATTAAGCTTATTTGTGAAATACATTATAAAATTATGTACTAATAAATATACTATACTATACTATATATATGTTTATATATATAAAGGGTGAATAATTTACCAGAATTTAGGTCTATGAGTTTAAAGACTAAAAAGTTAGAGGCATTGAAGGAAAAAAATTGGGGTTTTCCTCAAAGCGTAAAAAGTCGCGATTTGAAACGTCAACATTGGCAACATTTAGTCAAAGAACCTGAAATAAATACGGGTTGTGTAAAGAGTGTTCTGCAAACATTTAAGTTTCAGTTTCAACTATTGCCCTTCATTTAACTAAAATATTTCCAGAAAATTCATTTCAAATAGACCCTTTCTCTGATGCTTTGGCAGTAGTTTTAGTTAAGTTTATGGTTTAACGGTCTATAATTTTTAGCTCATTGTCGTAGAAAAAATTCGTTAATGAGGAGACCGCGGCTTTTGATTTCTAAAAAGATTTCTTTAAATGAGCGTTAACTACGCCCCCTAGAATCCATATCCGGGTTTACTGTCTGTTTACATATGTACAGGATGACGCATTTATACCGTAAAGCTCAATATAATTGTTATTGTGCAAGAATCGAGTAAAATTGTACACATTACAAATAGGGTGGTGTCTTGAGCTGCATCTTATAAAATTATTTTAACAATTACAGGTGGCCCATAAGTCGTTGGTGATACCTAATTTTTTTTGCACATCCCTTATTGCTTTTTAGCATTTTCATCGAAATATGATGCACGTTTGTAAAAAAAATCGAGACGCACTAAGTGCGTTTTGGTAGCGAATTTTCATTAAACGCTTCAAAATTCAATAACTCAATTTGCTATCAACCTAAGGTGCGTCAGCTAGGAAACGACTTTTCGCGGAAATGTTTTAAGTTTATTTTCGGAAAATTTTTGTACAGGTTCAAACAAGTTATTTTGATAAAATATGGTACATTGTTTCTACTATATAGACTATACCGGTAACCAGATTGATGCCTGCTTGCATTAAAGAGATATATTTGCTATTAAAACCATTTTTATGAAAATTCATTTCCAAAGCGCACTTGCTGCGTCCAAACGTTTTAATCATTTTCAAGATAAACCAATTAATTGAATCCATTAATTTGAAATTGATTTATCCTAAAACCTCAATACTTTCTGTTACTATGTAAACAACATCTTAATTATTATAAGTTAGATACATACACAAATTGATTTACACAATTTTATTGAACGTATAACTTGTTTCGCTGAAGTTTTCAGCTTTTTCAAATACAGAATAGTACATTTTGTTCATTTAATTTGTTGTGGAATAGAGGAGACTTGCTGTAGGTGGATCCGTTCCATGCTCAGGGACAGGGCGGTGTTCACCTCACTCGCGGGAGGGACTCTGCTGGCAGGGGTCGCGGCGGGGTGTCCACAGGGGAGCGTTCCCTTACTCTGGTGCCTAGTCGTGGACGGCCTGCTGGGGAGGCTCTCAGGAGGGGGTATGAGGTACAGGGCTATGCGGACGACATTGTCATCATAGTCCGAGGGAAGGTCACACAGGCAGTGTGGGAGTGCATGCAGACTGCACTGAATCTAGGGCTCGGGGTGAGCCCCGAGAAAGCAACCGTCGTGCCGTTTGCGAGGAGGAGGAAGTGCGATAGCCACAGAACTCTCACTCTATAGGGTAGGAGCATTCCAATGGCCAGGGAGGTAAAATATCTTGATGTCGTATTGGACTCTAAGCTAGCCTGGAATGGTCACATTGGAAAAATACTGCGTAAGGCAGTCATGACCTTAGCCGTTACTAGACGGCTATATGGAAAAACGTGGAGACTAAGACCTAGTATGGCCCACTGGCTGTACACAAGGGTGGTTAGACCATCGTTAACATACGCGGTACTGGTCTGGTGGTCTAAGGTGACACAATCCAGTGCCAAATAAAAACTAGGCAAGATCCAAAGGATGGCTTGCCTGGGCATCACAGGGGCCATGTCTTCAACTCCAACAGCCACCATGGAGGTGTTGCTGGATCTGCGCCCCCTACACTTAGTTATTATGGGGGAGGCCAGGCTATGACTATACAGACTAGCCTGCAATGGCAGACTGAATATCAACCCAGGCTTCAGAGGCCACTGCAAAATTCAGGAGATCGCGAAGGAGCCCATGCTTGAAATGAGATCAGACTTCGCGAGCCCGCAAATGTGCAGGGAAAACAACTTTACAGTGGAAATCCCCGACCGCGAGGCATGGCGGGAGGAGACGCCGGGCATACCACGGGACGCGCTCGTCTTGATCACGGATGGATCCGGCGGGGAGCGTGGGACGGGGGCAGGTGTTTACTCGGAAGGACCTAGGGTAAGTCATAGTATTTCCCTCGGAGCCCATGCAAGGGTGTTTCAGGCCGAAATGTACGCCATCCTGCGTCCAAACGTTTTAATCATTTTCAAGATAAACCAATTAATTGAATCCATTAATTTGAAATCGATTTATCCTAAAACTTCAATACTTTCTGTTACTATATAAACAACATCTTAATTATTATAAGTTAGATACCCAAACAAATGGATTTACAGAATTCTATCGAACGTATAACTTCAGTTTTGCTGAAGTTCTCTGCTTTTTCAAATACAGAATAGTACATTCTGTTTATTTAATTTGTTTATTTGACATATTAATATTTGCTTGTCAAGCAGACGTCAAAATTTATGGTGATATATTATCTTTAGATTTTTTGAGAAACTACGCTAAAATAAAAAAGTTTTACCCAACAATGGAGATGAAATATTATGGACACAGAAATATTAGCAAAGATAATTAGAATGGAATTTTAAAGAAAGTTTTGTAAGTGACAGTTTTTTTAATTGGACATTTATATAAAAATTGTATTGTTTACATGCACAAGCAATGCTTATATGTAAGATACACTGTATAATTAGTTTGCAAAAATATATATTACTATTACTATATTACTATCTAAGTTGACAATGTATTTACATCAAGTATCGACCACCACATTATTATATTGAATTTTAAGTTATTATTAAATGTTTAATTAATTTAATTATAAGTTCAAAAAGACATTCCTTTAAAAAGACTAACATAAAAATTCCGACAGATTTCAATATTCAATGCACTATTATTCCACTTGATTTAAATTGAGAATACATGTGACGTATTCGTACTCCACTCTCTGATTGGTCGAGCGTTACCATGAAACCTGTTTAATCTATAAACCTTGGGTAGTACCAAATACTATATAATGACAATACGGGACACTCCTATGCTTTAGCATTGGTGATATTTGTGACAAGTACACTAGCGCCACCTCGCGTGAAGTACTGACAACTGAGCGGGTAATTTGAATTGTATATTTACCTGCATATTCTTAATTTAGACAATTGGTTTATTACAGATGAATATAAAAACTTGTACATGACAAAACAGTGAAAATTTTTTGATTATATAGTTATAAATAGAATTTGTATCAACAATCAGCTTGAAACCTAAATGAATTCAGCATGAATAATTCTGCAAATTTCTCTTACCCATAATCTTATTTCATCATAATTTAAAGTACTATCTTGAAACCGTCGTTAAACTACTATTTCAAGGATAGGTAAAGGAATCTACTGAAAGCTGTTTCTGAGGATATTAAGTTACAATCTGTAGTTACCTATAAATAATTGTTCTAGGTATAAATGGTAGCACAGTACTCAATTTGCTATATCTCTACATGAAAACTGTCTTATTAATCTAATATTTTAAAATATGTAACTGATATACTTAGTACATAATTAAGAAAATGTGCAGATGAAAGGTGATACTAACTCTTACTTCCGTGAATAAATATATTATAGGGCTGAATCTGCTATTTCTACTTGTCTCTTTAAAAACTTGTCTTGGGAAGATAACTAAAAGCCTTTACCAAGTAAAATAATTTTAAATGTGAAAAAATGTGACAATTTATGCTATACTGGAATAAAAAAGGACACAGAGGAATATGGAAAAACAGTTTTCTAATACCATTTATTATTAATGCAAAACTTTTTTTGCCTTCATATTTCTTTTTTTTGATGTACTGGAAGACAAGTTATGATTGAAGCCTTTCAAGCATCCGTTTACGAAGTTTATCTATAAATAGGTACATGATGGTAAATAGTACACAATAAATTATCTTCTGCGAACTGTACATATTGGCATAAAAGTTATTCTGAATTTGTCTCCTGCTTCAAATCATATTCACGTTTCGCCATCCTTTGGAAACCTATGAAATGTCTGATAGATTTAGCACGTTATAATTCGATCAATTATAGATTGCACACACCCTGCCACTAACATTTATTGTAAAAAAAACACAGCTCAGACTTAATTATACACAGTTAAACACCAGCAATTGCTAGTGTTACACGTTCTCGAACGACGTAACATCAGTACTATCCGCTAGGGGCGCTGATATTCTTGAAACACGAAATCAGCCGGAGTGTCCTGTATTGTCATTATAAAGTATTTGGTAGTACCGATGACGGCCAACGGCAACGCAATAAGATGCCGTCAGTTCGAGCACGAAAATGCACGAAGCGAATGACATTCCAATAAAAAGCCGTCAAATGCGTCATTTAAATGACGTCACATCTATTAACGGCATTTTAATGCAGAACCATTTAACGGCAGTTTAGGTACAGCGTTTCATTTTTGTCAAGTTTGTAACCGTTTACTAGAAAAAAGAGTAGGCAAGTTATGATGGACACCCATGATACAAATAACGACAGATATGATATTCAGACTACCTATTTTTAGACCTGTCACGTGCATGGTGTCAAGTGGTGAGTCCGGCGCAACAATAATATGCTGTCGTGCAGTGGGGTTTGACGTTTCATCACAACCTCTTAACAAATTACGTATTTTACTAATATTTAAATGCATACAGTTGGAAGTAATAAAAATGAAAGAGATTAAATTTGGTGCTGCGATCTATATTATCTGAAAAAGACAATATATGTGTAACTTCAACCGCATTAAACTGGCGTATAGAAACTTTTTGATTGCGCATGACTTTGTTTTAAGTGTGTAGTTGGACTTCTATATCGTTCCTCACCACGTGACGTCATAGGAGGGTGCGGGGCATATGCGCAATATCATACCTCTTCCAAGTCATTATATCATGATGGACACCCATAGCATCTTTAATTTTGCTGTTATAATAGCACTTCTTGTGTTTGCATCACAAATTATAATAAATAATATATCGGCGTTAAAATGAAAACTGTAGCTTTTCTACTTTAAGCCTTTGTTGTCTACTTACATTCCATTCCGTTGACCTAAAAAGGCAAAAAGACAGTAACGTAGGAATACGCGATGATTTCCTTATCCGATTTTCCTAGAAAGTTTTAAATGAAACACGAAATCTACTTCTATTTACAATGAAAATAATACATATTGATAGCGTACTTGGAAATAGTAATTTTATACATGATATAGAAATTACTTGGTTAGTTATATTAATTTGTAAGTTCATGTCGACAAAGTTGGTGATATTGCTTCCAGGAATTCGAGTATATTGCTTTTTTTAAACGAAATGTAATTTAAACTCTTCGAGTAGGGGAAATATTTGTTATATTTGACAGTCTGTTAATGTAAATAGATGCCTGCATACAACTTATGTAACGTGTTTGGATTAAATGAGCACGTTTTGTCACAGTCAAAAGGCCATGTCACCTTGTCGTCGCTACCATCACTACCACAGCTTTTAGAGAATTTTCTTTAAAAAATTTACTTATGGCGACTTTTGAATTCTGATAAAATTTCTTTAACTGAGCGCGATTTAGGACCTCTGGAACCCAAATCAGAGATCGGTTTCAGATTTTATATTTATACATATATACAGTGTGTTCACGGATTGAGTGCGGGTAAGGTATAAGTGACAAATAATATTTGAATTAGATTATGATATTCTGGGAATCGCTCCTGGTTTATCTGAAACTAATATGTTGAGGAAATGAACAAAATCAATTAATATACAGGGTGATTTAGAACTGATTTAATTAAATGTGTTAAGAGTAAACTACCTTCGTTTATAAAGATACCGCAAAAAGTTATTAACAAAACTTGTTTAGAATTAAAATTTATGACAGGCTCACAATTTTCAGATAGATCAGGCTACTTTGAATTTTAAAGTAAATTATTAACATTTTTGCCCTATCAACATGGAGCCTTCTACCTGTGGTTTTCTGAACGCAGGTGCGCAAAGTAAGTAACCATGCAATTTTGAATAATAATTTATTAATAAAATACAAAACGCTTATTGCTAATAAAAATCAAAACGAACAACGAAAAATAAAGAAATTATTCAAATGTGCTGCCACCAACCGATGCACATAACTCAGCCCGTTTAGTAAATGCTTTGTAGGCATTTTGAATATGTTGAATTGGAATACAGTTAATTGCCTCCCACAACTTCAGTTTCAACAAATCAAGATCGTTGCTTGATGGAGCCGCGTAGAGTTTCTGTTTGAGATAGCCCCATAAATTAAAGTACATTAAGGTAAGATCGGGACTTCTGGAAGGCCAAGGTATTGGCCCATATCGACCAATCCACCGCCCAGGAAATTCGCGATCTAACCATTCTCGAACGATTCCTCTTGCATGTGCTGGGTGGTTGTCATGCTGAAAGTATGCTGTTTGTCTATCTTCTAGTGACATGTTATGCAAATGGTCTTGAAGAATATTTTCCAGCATTTCCAGATAACTGTACTGTTCCCGCTCAAAAAATATGGTCCAATTATCCCAGTGTAACAAACAGCACACCACACATTTACTTTTCTATGGCATTGTCTTCTGCAATTAACTCTATAATTTGGATTCTCCATAGACCAATGCCGTGCATTATGGAATTTACTACCCCATTAGTGGTGAAAGTGGATTCGTCCAAAAAAATAATACTTCTGCCAAAATTGTGATTTTGTAGATATTGCTGGCCGTACCATAAACAAAAATCTAATCGTTCGATTCGTCATTTTTTTCCAAAGTGTGTATAAGTTTTGCTTTGAAAGGTTTCACCTTGCTGGTACGATAAATTTGTTGCAAATGCGATTTGCTAATATTGCCAATTTCTAATGCCCTTCTTAATGATAATTTCGGAAAACGCATAACAGAATCCATAGCTAATACAGCTGCAGCATTGTCTTCTTCATTTAGGTCGGATTTTGTCTTCTTAACACTTAAAACACTCCCAGTACGCATACATTTTGTAATAACTTTTTTTACATCAGTAGCGGAAACCGAATAATTTGGCCAGAGTTCAAGGAATTATCTTATCACTCCCTGATAAGAATGTTCTTTGCCCAAACCATAGCACTGCACAATATGCACTTTTTGTTCTGTTGTTAACATTTTTAAATACAGAAGCTTGCCGTTCGTGACAAATAAAATTGACGTTTCAATTTTCCAAATAAGTAGTATCCCGGGAAACGAACAACAAGGCAGAGCTGAAGCAGTCAGGCAACTCGCCAATTATTGCTTCAAATGTCCAATTGTGCGTTTACTTTACTTTTTTTATTGGTTGAGATGAAAGCACACCTACCCCAAGTTTAATTATGGTAAAGATTTTTTTAAATACAGTTTCAAGTATTTTTTAAAGTACACGTAATCACAGAAGCCGTCGAACGTCATTTGAATAAAGTCGCAGCTAAAAAAATTCATAGTAGACTGATCTGTTTAAAAATTGAGAGCCTGTCATAGAATTTAATTCTAAACAATTTTTGTTTATAACTTTTTGCGGTTTCTTCATAAATAAAGGTAGTTTACTCTTAATACATTTCATTACATCAGTTATAAACCACCCTGTGTATTAATTGAATTTGTTCATTTTCTCGACATCTCAGTTTAACACAAAGCAGGAGCGATTACCAGAATATCATAATCTAATTCAAAAGTTTTTTGTTACTTATTCCTTACCCACACTCAATCCAATATATATATATATATATATATATATATATATATATATATATATATATATATATATATATATATATATATATATAATATAATTTATCTCAACGACGATTGGCTTATTATCCAATAGTAGGAAGAAGGGGTATGTTAAGCTTAAATTCAGTTTTAGAAGGTAGGTTAGCCATATTAGGCAGTATAATGGGGTGGAGAGCATATTCCGTCTTCCTACTATTAAATAATAAGTCAAGCGTCGTTGAGAACCCGATGCATACGATCATGTGTGACATGTAGAAAAGTGCCACACGACTTTCAATATCGATTTTCCGAGGCACATTTAGCACAAAGTGAGATCAACAATAATAGAAGTGGTTATCTCTGTCGTACACATACAACCATAAGGCTCATTTTAATGAATTTTCTTGAAAAAATAATTACTAATGGAGATATCCCGACTTTTGAATTTTGAAAAAATTTCTTTAAATTAGCGCGGTATAGGCCCTCTAGAACCCACATATGGGGTTAGTTTCAAAAAAATTGTATACATTAATTACCGGGTGTCTCGAGTTGCATTTTATAAAATTATTTTTATAACCACAGGGTGGCCCATAAGTCTTTGGTGATACCAATTTTCTTTTTTAATCAAACCAGCCTTATAGTCTTGAATTCGTGCATATTCCATTGAAATATAATACATGTCTCTAAGAAAAGAAATTTGGGACGCAGTAAGTAGGTTATTGTAGCGAACTTTCACTAAGCAATACCTTAATTTGCTTTTAACCAGATTCGTTGGCCAGGAAACAAGTTATTTTCGTGAACATTTTATGTTTATTTTCAGGAAATGTTTGTACATTTTCGAACAATAAACCTATTTTGATGAAATATGGTACATTGTTTCTACTATATAGGTTATACGGGTAACCAAATTTGATGACTGCTTTTATTTAAAAAATACATATTTGCTATTAAAAAAATTCAGAAAAAAGATGTGGTCGGATTTTTGTGAAAAACTTTTGCAAATTTTTATGATTTTTTTTCTGTAAATTTTGTCAAAAACTTTTTGTGAATAATATCTTGGTAGGTGGGAAATAGCTGGAAGAAGTTCGTTCTCCAGGATAATTGGACCAGTTTTTCCGGAAACATTTAAAGTTTTTCTTAGCAAAATTTGTGTATTTTTCAAACAATAAAGTTATTTTGGTGAAGTATGGTACATTGTGTTTACTATATAGGTAATACTGGTACCAAATGTAATGCCTGCTTTAATTAAAAAATACATATTTGTTGTTAAAAACATTTTTATGATATTTCATTACTATAACGCACTTGCCGCATTCAGACTTTTGCATTCTGTTGTAGTTTTATCAGTTGGACCAGCTTCCTTAGAAGTTTTGCTTCTGGTCTTTTCCTTTAATTTTTCACCAGTACCGTTGGAAGGTCAGATTGTTCCTACAGTTACGTTAGCTTTACAAAATTATACTATTTCAGACAATACTTTAACTTTCCACCAAGATGCAACATTCCAAGGTGCACCTCACAATTTTTATGATAAAGGTCGTACAGTGAACTAATTGTCGTAGATTATGCCATTGCTTTGAGTGCTCTTGGGTGTGTTTTGCTGTCAATATATATATATATATATATATATATATATATATATATATATATATATATATATATATATATATATATATATATATATGTCCAGCGCAGGTTCCGGTTCGATATAGTTCGCTTCAACATCCTCCTTGACATTGTTCTAATGTCCCGGTATGCAGACCAAAGACACGTTGTTGCTGTGCAGTACATTTAGGATGATACTCTTGGAAGTCCATACTGTTGTCGACTTACAACGATATAAGTTAATTGCGTATAAACCAGCTTGATTGTCTAAAAGTATTTTGATGATTTTCTGTGTACAACGGATTTGTTTTGCTTTTGTTGCATATATGATGGCGTTTATCACTACTTTGTGCATAGTCGCATATTTGCTGGAGAAAGATGACAGTGCCTCAGAGCTGCCCCCACTTGCACCAGCTTCTGCTTCGGTTTTTAAGCCTTCCGTTTACCAGCAGAGATATGTCGCAAATAAGGTGATTTTCATGCTATATCAGTCCTCGTGGTCTAAAACGGCAGTCAAGAATGACAGATCGCTGCATCAGGTATGGAATCATTCGTAGAACCTAGTGATTTTTAATGTCCTCAAGGAGTCTAATTATATGCGTTAGTAGGTTTGATTGTGAGTGGGCCATATCGGTCTCTCCACCGCGACCATAAAGTCTATTGTGGCTCACGCCTAATAGTCTATATTTCTCCCAACAAAGCCAGCCTCCTGCAGAGGTCGATAATCATTGTGGGCGAAAGCTGATCCAGATCCTCCGGAGCAAGCTTTATCTTGCCAAAGAGCAGGTATCTAGTCCTGTCCGCTGCCGGACAGGAACACAATCCGTGCTCTGCTGTCTCGTCACTCTCCATACACAGCCGGCACTCGGTCTCCTGACCGACTCCAATACGGTGCATGTGGTGACGCAAGCGGCAGTGTCCTGTATACAGGCCGACTAGAGTACTCAGTTGTTGTCTATTTAACTCTAGAAGTTTTTTAGCCCTTGACTCAGACAGGCCATTTATGAAGGCCTTAGAGTGAGCTAATTCTGGAAGATTTTGCAAATACTGGATTGTCATTCTTTCTGTCCAGGTCTTTAAGGTGCGTTTTGCTGTGCATGATGTTATCCTCAGCACCGGTTCTGGTCTGACAACGTCTCTCTGGGCACCACTCCTGGCAAGCGCGTTGGCCGCAACATTGCCATCATGGTCCGAGTGACCCGGTATCCAGACCAGCGACACCTCATTACAGCTGCCCAGTTTGTTAAGGGCAGAGTTACAACTCCGTACCGTTTTTGAATTACACCGGTAGGAACCAAGGCCTTTATTGCAGCTTGGCTATCTGCATACATCTTTATCGATTTGTGTGTGCACTGGTTTTTTATACTTTCCCTTGCACACATCTCGATGGCATACACTTCTGCCTGGTGTATGGTTGCCTACTTCCCGAGACTAGCTGATAGTCTAGCATCGGTGCTGCCCCCATATGCGCCGGCTCCTACTCCCATATTCGTTTTGGAGCCGTCAGAGTACCAGCAGAGATCGGCTCTCGATAGGGTCGTTTGATTTCGCTCCCAGTCCTCCCTTTCCGGGAGGACGGTATTGAAACATATCTCTACTGATCTTTGTAGGCATCAAGTCTGAGACCATTCCCAGAATCCCGTGACCCTCAATGTCATCGAAGAGTCCGGATCCTCCCAGACTGATTTCCTTCGGCACACTGCCGGCCGTTTGTTTTAGTCTGTACGTTGTCCACCTCGCCACCCTCTCCAACCATATGCGAAGAGGTGAAATATTAAGGAGGACCTCTAGAGCGACTGATGGTGCGGTGCTTATCGCTCCCGTTATCATCAGACAAGCTTGTCTCTGTAGATGAGCCAGTTTGGCCCTCCCGGTACCACGAATTGCCTTAGGCCACCAAACTATGGCTCCATATGTTATCATTGGTCTGATAACCACTACATAGAGCCAGTACATCTGTTAGGGGTTTGTTCCCCAGATGTTTCCACAGATTCTCCGGCATGTCCACAGGGACAGTTTAGCCCTGCAGATTACATTCTCTAACTGAATGCCCCAGTTGAGCTTCTTATCTAGGGTGACCCCCAGATATTTTGCTTGTTCCGAAAATGGAATCGTTTCCCCCATAAGAATAGGTGGTTTTAATTTGTCCAACCTTCTTCTGGTAAATGGAACAATGATCGTTTTGCGGGGGTTCACAGACATCTGTTCCCTCCGGCACCAATCATTCACTACACTTAGTGTCTCCTGAAGAGTACTTGCTAGTTCGTCCTCATATTTGCCTCTAACCATTATGACTATATCATCAGCATACGCCTGGACCTCAACCTCCCACAGTCCGAGGATAGCCAGCAAATCGTCCACAAAGAGAGACCACAGCAGGGGGGATAGCACTCCCCCCTGAGGGCACCCACTCGCAGCCCTGAAGCCGACCACCTTCCCCTGCAGCGAGGTAATAACGGTCCGATTGTAGAGCATGCTTCTATCCACAAATGGTAGGTTCCACCCCTCTAGCGATAGTGGCCTCGTAGAGGGAGATAGGTAATGCACTGTTGAATGGTCCTTCAATGTCGAGAAATGCAGCCACCGCTACCTCTCCGTTATCCAGGGAGTGTGTGATCTTCTCGACGAGGTTATTGAGTGCTAACTCGGTAGATTTGCCAGTTTGGTAGGCATACTGGTGGGTATTAAGGGGGTTGTTGACTAAGATGCTCCCCCTAATGTGTCCGTCCAGTATTTTTTTCCAATCTCTTCAAGAGGAATGATGTAATACTGAGAGGTCTCAGTGATCTGGGTAGGAGGTCATTACGTCCCAATTTGGGAATGTAAACCCCCCTAATCACCGTCCAGCTGGATGGAATATAGTTCCAAGCCAGACTGGCTCTATACAGCCTGATTAAGAAAGGTAGGAGAATCTCCAGTCCATTTTGCAGAAGGACCGGTACCATCCCCATCCTCCCCTGGCGCCTTGAATGGCTGGAAATGTTTCACATCATACTCCACCGCCAAGACCGTAACTATTTCCCGAGCAACCCGCCAGTCCTCCCTCCGAGGGCGTTTAAATAGACCCTCGGCTGGCCGGATATCTTCGTTGCTCAGGATCAGACAATCTGGAAAGTGTGTGTGTGTGTGTGTGTGTGTGTGTGTGTGTGTGTGTGTGTGTGTGTGTGTGTGTGCGTGTGTGTGTGTGTGCTAAGAGCTCTAACGTTTCTTTCCGTGATTCAGTAAAGGAGCCATCTTGTCGTTTTATCGATCCCAGTTCCTGGACACGGTCGTGTGAGAGAATTCTGTGGATTCTGGCGCTGCTGGGCAAATTAGAGATGTATATGCGTTACCCACCTAGCCTCCCTCTCCAGCTATATGTGGCAAGGTGAGATATTGCGGAGGAAATCCAGAGCGGCGATTGGTGTGGTTCTCAAATGTACCCGGCATCGCCAAACACGCTTGTCTTTGTGGCTGGGTTACTCTGACACTTGGGATACTGAAAAATACCTTAGGTCAGTAAACTATAGCTCTCTAAGTCAGGTCTGGTAATCACCATATAGGCAGTGTTTTTGCTGGTGCTTCGTTCCCCGGTTGTTTTTACATAAATATATTATAGTAGACAACAAATACTTTATTTTAAGAATAACCTTAGGTAAATTTCAATTACAATATTTAACTTATGAACTGACCACCCAATTATGAGTAGTTATTTCTAAAGTCTCCCTTTCTGACTTAAAGGCATCTTGTGTATCGTTTGAGAACATGTTCATTGGTGTTTTTATACTGACAGGAGTATTTTCATCTGCTGAATTATCTTGTCCCAAAAGCAAAGTAAATATATTCTTCATCCCAACAACATTTAGAAAATACCATGATACAGAGGAAACCCATGACGCATCCAGATCAGGTAACTCAATATCTTTCTGCAGCATTGGTCTAAACGGGAGAGTCAATGGAAACGGAATTTTTGTCGTGAGGAAACCAGACAGCATTGTATTTATCCAGGCTCCAATGGCAATTGCAGGCATGACAACAGTGAAATTTTCTTTCAACGAATCAGACGCGCAACTCATGTTTGGATCAGTCAATCTGCTTCTTTTCGTCTCTGGTCGTGGTTCCTGCAAGTATCCCGTATCTTTCTTGAGAAAAGCTTCCTTTCTCATTAAGAATGCAGACTTGGGTATATATCCGCAATTATTTCTTAGAATTACGCTTCTTATAATAATGTGGTTGTCTCGTACCTGAGATATGTCATCTGAAGAGGTATCTGATAAATACAGAGTTGTGTAATGCCTCACTACACCAGTCAAAAATGTGATTAACGCGATCGGTAGGAAAACCCAGCTTCTTATTAGGGAATCTAACACCAGTTCGGCAGACATTTATTTAAATAAGAATATTCATAAACAAACGTTATATTCGGAGAAAGCACTATTTGACATTAATCAGATTTTGACAATCTTAATAGTGGACAGACCACTCTTATTTTAACAAGGCATGTCAGTAGAAAGAATACGTCACCACAAGTAGCCTGCCTATATTAGCGAATTTTCATAAAAAAGATTCTAGTTTTTTTTTTAAATAAGAATATTTATAATAAGTCTGGACGCAGCAAGTGCGTTATTGTAGTGAATTTTCAAAAAATGTTTTTAATAGCAAATATGTGTGTCTCTTTTAAGAAAGCAGGCATCAAATTTGCTTACCAGTATAAGCTATATAGTAGAAACAATGTGTCATGTTTCTTCAAAATAACTTTATTGTTTGAAAACGTACAAAAATTTCCGAAAGGAAACTTAAAGTGTTCCCGAAAAAAAACCGTTTCTTGGTCTACCTTATAGGTTAATAACAAATTGAGCTGTTCAAATATGAAGCATTAAATCAAAATTCGCCACCGTAACGCACTTGCTGCGTCCCGAATTTCTTTTCTCAGAAAGATGCATTATATTTCGATGGAAAATGCAAAAATGCAATAACACAAGGTATGTTTGACAAAAAAAAAAAGAAAAATGGTATCACCAATGACTTATGGGCCAACCTGTGTTTGTAGAAATAATATTTTAAGATGTAGCTCAAGACACCCTATAATTAATGTATTTTTTTTCATATCTTGTATAATAACGGATATATTGAGCTTTATTGATTTTTTACGAAAAGTCGACAAAAATTATATACCACTAAACGAAAAACTCTAAGATAAGATTGCTGCCAAGCATCAGAGAAAGGGTCTGTTTGAAACGAATTTTCTGGAAACATTTTAGTAAAATGAAGGACAATGACGGTTGAAACTAAGACTTCATGGTTTGTAAAACATTCTTCTTGAGACATTTTCTTTCCATAGCCCGTATTAGTTTCAAATTATTTCCCTAAATGTTGCCAATTTTTACGTTTTAAATCGTGACTTTGACGTTTTGAGAAAAACTTTAATTTATTTTTCTTTAAATGCCTCTAACTTTTTTATCTTTTAACTTACAGCTCTAAATTTTGGTACGCGCTTTACCTATAATGATATAAACCTGTGTACCAGATTTGGTTGCTTACAATTTTATTGCCGGAAAAATTAAATTTTTTCGAAAGAAAACACAAAATTTTCCGGGAAAACCTGGGCTGATTTTCCTGCGTAATGAACTTGTTCAAGCCACTTCCAAAAGGAAGGTATCGACCAAATTTTATCAAAATCAGCCCTTTATTTTTTGAGTTATTGGTGTGACAATACATACATATATATATAAAAATTGAAACTGACCCCGGATGTGTGTTCTAGGGGGCCTAATTAGCGCCCATTTGAAGAATTTTTTTCAAAATTCAAAAGTCGGTATCTCCTCATTAGTGAATTATTTTTAAAAAGATTCACTAAAAGCAAGACTTATAAAACTGAGCTACAACATATCTGAAATTGTTTTAAAATTAACGGTTTCTGGAATTAAAAGTGTAAGCTTAAAAGAAAATCGACAAAAATTATATATCATTAAACGATAAATTATATAGATAAGACTACTGCCAAGCGTCAGAGAAAGGGTCTATTTGAAATGAATTTTCTGGAAACATTTTAGTAAAATGAAGGACATTGACGGTTAAAACTAAGACTTCAGGGTTTGTAAAATATTCTTCTTGAGACATTTTCTTTCCATAGCCCGTATTGGATTCAAATTATTTGCCTAAATGTTGCCAATTTTGACGTTTAAATCGCGACTTTGACGTTTTGAAGGAAACCACAATTTATTTTTCTTTAAATGCCTGTAACTTTTTTGTCTTTTGACCTACAGAGCTAAATTTTGGTAGGTAATCTACCTATAGCGATATAAACTCGTGTACCCTTACGTTTCCCTTACTTTGGTATTTCCTGAGATATAATTTTTTTCGAAAGGAAACACAAAATTTTCCGGAAAAACCCAATCCGATTTTCCTGGCTAACGAACTTATCCAAGCCACTTGCAAAAGGAAGATATTTACCAAATTTAGTCAAAATCGGCCGATTCTTTTTTGAGTTATCGGTGTGATACCTACATATATATATATATATATATATATATATATATATATATATATATATATATATATATATATATATATATATATATCGAAACTAACCCCGGATATGTGTTCTAGGGGGCCTAATTAGCGCTCATTTGAATAAATTTTTTCAAAATTCAAAAGTCGAGATCTCCTAATTAGTAATTTTTCTAAAGAAGATTCACTAAGAACATTATAGCAGTATTTGACAATTTAAATAGTGGGAACACCACTCTCATTTTAGGAAGTCATGTCAGTAGAAAGACTACGTCACCAAAAGTAGCCTGCTGATATTAACGAATTTTCATAAGAAATATTCCGCTTATAAAGAGATAACTTTCAAAGTTACGAATTTTTTCTTCAAATAAAGAAATGCTTTTTTTTTAAAGAAAATTCGCTATAAATGATTGACTATTAAACCACAAAATCTCTACCTGAAACTCCTTCAAAAGCATCAGAAAAACGGGTATAGGTATTTGAAATGAATTTTCTGCAAATATTTTAGTAAAATGAATGACTTTTAGTTCTACATAACTCGTATCCCGTTCAAGTTCTTTGTTCAAACATTGCCAAGTTTAACGTTTAAAATCGCTATTCTTTGAGGTTCTAAGAAAAAAAACCATACAAATTTCAAGGTTTTTTCTAGTATGTATTGACCTTTTTGCGCCAAGAAAACTTAATTTTTGTCTTGTATTCAGCAGATTTTGTTAACCGCACAACATATTTTGGTTTTCTGTAATTCCCTGATTCGCAGTGGTACCAGCATTTTTATTTAAATGCCTATACCTTTTTTTGTGAATTTTCTTCAAAAAAAAAGGAGATCCCGACTTTTGAGATTCAAAAAAATTTCTTCAAATGATCGCTAATTACGCCCCCTAGAACACATCCGGGTCAGTTTCAATTTTTATATGTTTATATATACACACACACCCATAATTAAAAAATAATGGGCCGATTTCGATCAAATTCGGTGAGTACCTTCCTTTTACAAGTGGCTTGGACGAGTTCGTTAGCCAGCAAAATTGGCCCAGGTTTTCCCGGAAAATTTGTGTTTTCTTTCGGAAAAAAATTATATCTCCGGAAATAACAAAGTAAGGGCAACAACATTTGGTACGCGTGTTTGTATTATAAAGAGTGAACGTGTACCAAATTTTAAGTCTGTATTTTTAAAGACAAAAAAGGTATGAACAGTTAAAGAAAACAAATTTTGGAGTTTTCCTCAAAACGTCAAAGTCGCGATTTGAAACATCAAAATTGGAAATATTTAGGCAAAGAACCTGAAACAAATAAAATGTTGCAAGAAGAGTGTTCTGCAAACCCCTATGTTTCAGCTTAAACCGTCAGTGTCTTTCGTTTTACTAAAATACTTACAGAAAATTCATTACAATTACAGTAAGTCCTCGCATAACGTCGTCTCATTTAACGTTGTTTTGTTATAGCGTCGCAGTTTGTTGTATCGTTTAACGTTGAGCTGATTCGGTATAACTTAGTTATTCTAAAAAAAAGGTAGGTAAAAAAGGAGTACATAATATAATTTGTAGGCATGTGCATAATTTAACGTAAATGAATACTGGTTTTTAGTGAATTTTCGTAGAAAAGATATCGACTTTTTAATTTTGAAAATTTTTTTACAAATGAGCGCAAACTAGGACCCCTAAAAGCCATATCCGAGGTCAGTTTCAATTTTTCTGTATATATATATATATATATATATATATATATATATATATATATATATATATATATATATATATATATATATATATATATATATATATATATATATATATATATAGATATATGTATCACACCGATAACTCAAAAAATAAAAAAAGATATGATAACCAAATTAGGTAGGTAGGTTTATGATATCAAAAGTAAACTACACACCAAAATTTAGATTTCTATGTGGCAAGAAAAAGAAGTTATAATAAAATATTTTGTGCCAGATCATTTCTATAAAAATTCACTACCATAACGCACTTCTGCGTCCAGGCTTTTTTCAAATCATTTTGCAGTCACAGATATACAAATATTATGTATGTACATTATATTCATTACCATGATGCGTTTTACGTCGTTTCACAACGTCTCGATTGGTAGATCCCTAACTACGACGTTAAGCGGGGACTGGCTGTAGACCCTTTCTCTGATGCGTTGGCGGTAGTTTTGGTAAAGTTTATGGTTTAACGGTCTATAATTTTTAGCTAATTTTCGTATAAAATAAATTCGTTAATGAGGAGATCGCGACTTTTGAATCTTTAAAATATTTCTTCAAATGAGCGCAAAATAGGCCCCTTAGAATCCATATTCGAGTTTACATTCAGTTTTTATCTGTTTACATATATACAGGGTGACGCATTACTACGGTAAAGCTCACTATAATTGTTATTATACAAGATACGAGAAAAAATTGTATACGTTAATTATAGGGTCTCTTGAGCTGCATCTTATAAAATTATTTTGACAATCACAGGCTGGCCCATAAGTCGTTCGTGATACGTACACATTTTTTTCGATTACCCTTATATTATTGCATTCCTGCATTTTTTATCGAAATATGATGCATGTTTGTAAAAAAAACTGGACGCAGTAACTGCGTTTTGGTGGCGATTTTTCATTAAATGCTTCAAATTTAAATAACTCAATTTGCTATTAACCTAAGGTTTTTTGGTTAGGAAACTAGTTTTCTTGGAAACATTTGAACTTTATTTTCGGAAAATTTTTGTACATTTTCAAACAATAAGTTATTTTGATAAAATATGCTACATTGTTTCCACTACATAGGCTATAGAGGTAACCAGATTGATTCCTGCTTGTATTAGAGAGACATATTTTTATGAAAATTCACTTGCTTAACGCACCTGCTGCGTCCAGACTTTTTCCTTTTAAATTAGTCATCCAAATTTTGCTATGTAGTATAATTTTGACAATAGAGCTATGCACCAAATTTGATTGCCATAGCTTTGTCATTTCAAAAATACAAACATTTTCCGAAAGGAAACCCCAATTTTTCCCAGGAAAACTGGTCCGATTTTCTTGGCTAACGCACCTATCCACGATGCTCAGAAAAGGAAGGTACCCACAAAATGTTTTCAGAATCGGGTCACTATTTATCAATGTTTTTTGTTATTTAATTTTTTTTAAGTTTTCAAGTTTAATTTTTAAAACTCGCTTTATATGTGTGAGTATTTAGAGCCTCGGTGGTTCAGTGATAAGGACGTGTGCCTCTGAACCAAAGGATACTGGGTTCAATCCCAGGATTCTCCTTTCACTTTTTCAGTACATACTATAACGTTAACATCAACCGAGGTTGTGATATTGTATTCGAGCAAGTCGAATGTCTGCAATTTTCGCCCTTCGGAGGGGGTGTAAATCTGTCAGTCCTGTGTCCATGCGATGTTGGACACGTTAAAGATCCCTACCGTCCTTAGAGAAAGGCAGGGATTCGCAAAATTTCCAGGATAGTGAGGTGAAACTGCTCCCTGGCGTCGGTGATTGGTCATAGTCGCGGACATAGAGCGACGTTAAAGAAATAAATTATTAGTATAGTATTATTAGTATAGTATTTAAAACTTCTAAATTTTTTCTGGGTACATTGTAATTTTTTCCTTCCGTTTAAAGCCTTGATAAAGAAATAAATAATTCCGGAAACTTGGCAACATAATACAAACTTTTTATCTTGCAACTGACGACTATCCCTCATTATTTTCAGGAATATATATATATATATATATATATATATATATATATATATATATATATATATATATATATATATATATATATATATATATATATATACAACTTGGAAGTCCTCAGGACAAAAGATCGAGCATAACAAGATGTTATATGTCTGGTGACCTAGAAAGTAAAAGGGTGCATTCGCTCTGTTCCCCTGGTAGATCTGTTGGGGGCAGCAGGTGGAGGAACTATGGAAGAAAGCTCCTCTGTCCAGTACCCGTGCAGATATCTATAAAAGAGAGAGAGGTCACCAACAGCACCTCGGTGGGAAAGAGATGGCAGCCTTTGGGTAAGGGTAGAGTCACCGATGAGACGTGTGGCTTTCTTCTAAATGGAGTCCAGGATAGCGAGTGTAGAACCGGCAGCAGCACCCCAGATGTGGGAGCAGTATTCGAGGTCTGGTCTTATTTGTGAAGTATATAAAGTATAGAGATTAGCTGGTGAAAAGTATTTGCGAGCCCGGAAGAGGAAACCTAATTTCTTAGCAACCACTTCTACAATTTATGTTACATGCTGGTGTAAATTGAGATTTTGATCCACAGAAATGCCAACAAGTGAAAATGACTCATTACTTTGAATAACTTGGTTGTTCATTTTGATGGGTCTAGGGATGGTGTATCTCTTATCAGAAAGAAAGCAAGACTGTTATTTGGTGGGGTTGAATTGTACAAGATTTGTACTTCCCCAGTCTAATATTTATGGAGATCCACGGAGACAGAACCCTCCATGAGTCTGCGATCCTCATCTAATTGGGCTAAAGAGACAGGGTTAGAATATTGTATATTTGAGAGGAGGGTGCTGTCCTCCACGTAACTGTGAACTGGGTTGGATGTGCTAGATAGGATATCATTGATGTGGAGAAGAAACAAAGTAGGGGCTAAAGCTGAACCTTGAGGAACTCCTGCATTAATTGGATACAGCTTAGAGGAATGGTCATCCACGACAGAAATGCTCCGGTTGGAGAGGAAATTTGCTGTCCAGGTACAGAGTTTTGGTGGTAGGCCATAGGCCGTAAGTTTATTAAGCAGCTCTGCGTGCCAGACGTGGTCGAATGCTTTGAATATGTCTAGAGCGACAATCTTTCCTTTGTCACCCATTTTTGGAACAAGTCTATGGAACTACACGGTGAATCCGTGTAGTTCCATAGACTTGTTCCAAAAATGGGTGACAAAGGAAAGGAGGTCGGCAGTTGGTCTGCGCTGACGGAATCCATACTGCCTGTCATTAATTAGACTGTGTTTTTCAAGAAATTTTAGTAATTCGGTGTTTATATACTTTTCTATCACTTTAGAGAGGACTGGAAAGATAGAAATAGGCCTGTAGTTGCTAGGAAGCGCTTTGGATCCTTTCTTGGGGACGGGTTGTACTCGAGTAGTTTTCCACTTACTAGGGAATATGCCTCTGTTGTCAGATGTCTGGAACAGACGAGTCAGGACAGGAGCAACTTCTGGTGCGCATCTTTTGAGAACAATTGCTGGGATCTCGTCAAGGCCAGAGGCTTTCCTGGTATTAAGAGAGGAGAGCATCTTTCGTACCTTTTTAGTTTTGAAAATGATATCCGTCATTTTATGCGCCACATTGGGGACTGTTGGTGGTTGAACATTTGAAGGTGGGTTGAGAGTAGAATTGCCGGCGAACAACGAGGCAAAAAGTTCAGCCTTGCCCAAGGCGGTAGAAACAATTTCATCCCCTGCAACAAGAGGTGGGAACGTGCTCTTGCAGAAATTATTCCCAATAGATTTAGCAAGAGTCCAGAGGGGTTTGCTTCTTCAATCGTGAGATCCATTCTCAACTATAATATGGCCCAACAACGTTGTTTGCACTACTAAGAACACATAAGGCTGCTACAGTGAACTAGAGTCTATTTGTTGTACTCTACAATGAACTTGACAGCTACATTAACCTTCTAAATAATTTAGCGCGCGCAAATGTGGCTATTTCAAATAAAATCGGCAATTTTAAGTACGTACTTCGATTGTTGGGAAATTGTAGATGGATAGATGTAAACTTACCAAAACTAAGGTTTGGGAATTTATTAAAAAATTTAAATTTATTTATTTATGTATGATGTGACTTACCGGGACAATTAACATGGCTCGCAACTCATGAGTTTTTTGCCGTTTTAACGAAATAAAAGACCTGCCTAACGTGCTGCTTACACGCAATCCTCCCAACTGACCTTTCTGGCTGCTCTGATATCAGTTTACATAATTGGAGATGTATATTCACATGACCTTGATGTACGACAGGGTTGGTTTTTCCTTCTTTTAGCTGTTAATTAGGCAAACTGATGTCAAGGCATGCCAGGAAGGTCAGTTGCGAGGATTGTGTGCAAACAGCACGTCAGGGAGTTCTTTCATTTCGTTAAAACGGCAAAAAACTCTTGAGTTCCATCTACAATTTCTCAAATAGAAGTACGTAAGTACCTAAAATTATCGATTTTATTTGAAATAAACACATTTGCGCCCGCTAAGTTCATCTGTAGAGCACAATAAATAGACGCTAGTCTACAATCATACGTCAAAAAGCGGACATGCGCATGGCAGCGGCGCGCAATTTAGTATTGTCTATTATCGTGCATACCATATGTATATAAATATATTTAAACATATCAAAATAGAAACTGAAATAGTTGTCTGCATTCAAATTTCCCTAAAAAGGAAAAAGAAACACTTCGGGAAAAACTGTCATAACTGATGGTTAAAACTACACGTATTCCATCCAAGATATGAAGTTATAGAGCTTTCTAAGCAAATAGGAAAATCATATTCCTGCAGTTTGACGACGTAGGCAACGTCAAGTGAAGACGATATCGGTAGCTAAATAGGCAGTTTCATCCCTATAAATTCGACACAATATTCGTACGATGTAACGAAGGATTTTCGGCCACATACTTAACGAAAAGCTTCATATTTATATTCTATATCAAATGCGAGACTCGGTTGATAAATATTACAGCGTTATATGTGAAAATGGTTCCACTTTCCAAGCGCTAACAGTTTTATGTGAATATATAATGGACTCCAGGATAACTCCCTAATATGCTGCAGTAGGTATAGTCTAATAAAAATCCTGAACAAGCACGTGTGTTATGTTATGATGTTATGGCTAGAAAAATTGCATAAAAAAAAAAGGTTCGTTAAGAAGAGCTTAATTCTCATTTAACTTAAAAATATATACTCTTAATAAATACACACACCCATGTATATATATATATATATATATATATATATATATATATATATATATATATATATATATATATATATATATATATATATATATATATATATATATATATATATATATCGTGAGGATTATAAAGTGTTACAATCGAATATCTAAAAAAGTTTGGACGCAGTAAGTGCGTAATGGTAGTGAAATTTTGTAGAAATGTTTTCCAGAAGCAAACTTAATTCATATTTAAAAAATTCTGGACGCAGCAAGTGCGTTATGGTAGTGAATTTTCATTTAAATGTTTTTAATAACAAATATGTGTTTTTTTAAAGAAAGCAGGCATCAAATTTGGTTACCAGTATAACCTATATAGTAAAAACAATGTGCCTTGTTTCATCAAAATAACTTTATTGTGTGAAAATGTACAAAAATTTCCAAAAGTAAACTTAAAGTGTTCCCGAAAAAACACGTTTCTTGGTCAACCTTATAGGTTAATAGCAAATTGAGCTGTTCAAATATGAAACATTTGATCAAAATTCTTTACCATAACGCACTTGCTGCGTCCAGAATTTCTTTTCTTACAAACATGCATTCTATTTTCGATTGAAAATGCAAAAATGCAATAACATAAGGCGTGTTTGATTAAAAAAAAAGGGAAATTTGTATCACCAACGACTTATGGGCCATCCTGTGATTGTAAAAATATTATTTTAAGATGTAGCTCAAGACACCCTATAATTAATATATACAAAAATTTTTCATATCTTATATAATAACGGATATATTGAGCTTTATTGATTTTTTTTACGAAAATTCGACAAAAATTAAATACCATTAAACGATAAACTCTATAGCTAAGGCTACTGCCAAGCATCAGTGACAGGGTCTATTTGAAATGAATTTTCTGGGAATATTTTAGTAAAATGAAGGACAATGACGATTGAAACTAAGACTTTAGGGTTTGTAAAACATCCTTCTTGAGACATTTTATTTCTATATCCCGTATTAGATTCAAGTTCTTTGCCTAAATGTTGCCAATTTTGACATTTTAAATCGCCACTTTGACGTTTTGAGGAAAACCCCAATTTATTTTTCCTTAAATGCCTATAACTTTTTTGTCTTTTGACCTACATAGCTAAATTTTGGTAGGTAACTTACCTATAAGGATGTAAACCTGCTTCCCAAATTTGGTTGCCCTTACTTTGTTAATTCCGGAGATATAATTTTTTTTCCGAAAGAAAACACAAAATTTTCCGGGAAAACCTAGGCAGATTTTCCTGGCTAACGAACTCATCCAAGCCATTTGTAAAAGGAATTTTTTCACCAAATTTAATCAAAATCGGCTCATTATTTTTTGAGTTATCGGTGTGATACATATATATATATATATATATATATATATATATATATATATATATATATATATATATATATATATATATATATATATATATATATATATATATATATATATATATATATACATAAACATAAAAAAATTGAAACTGACCGCGGATATGTTTTCTGGAGGGCCTAATTAGCGCTCATTTGAAGAAATTTTTTCAAAATTCAAAAGTCGGGATCTCCTCATTAGTGATTTTTTTAAAAGAAAATTCACTAAAAGTAAAGTATCTGCCAAATTATAAACTTAGTAGTCATTTTTTATTATTAATCGCCAGTATGATTTCGTTTTAGTCCACATAATTAAACCGGTTTTTTCAATATCAACAATAACAAAATTTTTTCAGACTCAAACGTGATAAACTTATTTAGGCGTTTTAAACAAAAATGAGATCTTGTTCAAAACATATGAAATCTGTGCACTATTGTTTCTCCTAATGTCAAAACAAAACATAAAAACATATATCCATTGAGCTGGATTCGATCGCATAACCTTCTGCTTAGGAGGCAAGCGCGGTGCCCCCTGCGCCACCTAGGCACACGTCAACTAACCTTTTATTTGCGTGATACTTTAAATCGCCTTCATGCCCGGGATATTATATTCAAAATATACAGAATTAATTTATTACAGAATTAGTAGAATTACCATTGAAACACATGCCACGAGTGTTTCGGTCTTATATGACGTCTTACCTTTAAGTTTACAGATAAAAGAAATTATTTTAGAATCATTTTTATAGAGACTTGACTTGATTTTGTTTACATTTCTGCTATATTATGCGACAGCATAATATATCTATGATGCGCTAAAACGGTGTTTGGGGCCGTTAATAAAGCTACAAATATAGTGTATGTTAATAATTGTTTGAATCCCCCAGTTAAATAACTATCACTTGGCAAATTTTTTGTTTCATGTCGTCTGCAATTTTCCATAATTGCGATTGTTGGTTCGGGTAGGATCTTTTTTGCCTGGTAGATACTTAGTTTGGTTACCGTTGATGTATGGTTTATAGCTGTTGTATGAATTAATCTACGCGTGGCAGTTAACTACTCTGTCTGCCAGGCATTGGACTTTAACCACTAAGTTGTTTCAACGCATGCCTTTCGGATTTTATTTTTAATTTGGAAAAGACTCTGAATATTTTGTACCAAATTACTTAAAATTCTCAACATAAATTTGTTTGCACTATTTCTAGCGACATAGAAAGTCTCATTCCAGTTACTGTGATACTTACAAAAATATAGCGTTTTCAAAAAGTTTTCCCCGATTTTCCACCGGAAAAACTTGCGCATGAAGGCTGATTAACGAACTCGACCACTGTTTTCGCCCAAACAAGATTTCTGCCAAGTTTGATTGAAATCAGTTTACTATTTTTTGAGTTATCGCTCGGTACATACATATATATATATATATATATATATATATATATATATATATATATATATATATATATATATATATATATATATATATATATATATATATATATATAAATTTTAACGGACCTCGGTTTTGGATTCTAGGGCCCCAAATTGGCGCTCATCAAATTTCAAAAGCTTTTCATCGTGGCCTCGCTAATAGTGAATTTTCTTATATGAAAATTCGCTAATACGTAGTTTTACCAGTACTCTCATTAGGTGCAATGGTAATCATAAAAATAAACGGGGAAACTCTTTTTGCTAACTCTCAAATATCCAATTATCATTTATCTTACAAATGTGCTGTGATAATTTAGACTTCTGTAAACATGTACAAGTAGACGAAAAATTAATAAAATCCTGAAAATAACGCCATCTAAATTCAAAGTGTGTAAGTCATTTCATAATTAGGCTACTAGATGTTTTATGATCAATAAGCTGCATGGTGTTTTTCATCCCTTCCTTAATTTAGCTACTTTATTATGTTTTCGCTGTAAGTTACGAGGGGTGGTCGTTATTTAGTTGAAATAGTCTATCGCAAATATGTAAAAATGATACATATCTCTTAGGTCTAGAGTTGAATCGACTGAGACCTGGAGAGTAAGCAGATTAATGTCCCATAATCCAACTACAATAACTCAATCGTTTCTTATTCATTACTTTAAGTAGGCTAGGTTATGGCCTTGTAGAATACCTCTTTCTTATATTTTTTGGAGCTAATTTCAAGAAAACCCTTTATTAACTCGATACGACATGGGAGTCAAGACGTCGAAATTTGAATAATTTTGAATTAAGTTCCAGCCGAGAATAAATTATTTATAATCTGCAGAGTGTGAAGCAGCCAAATGGAATATATCCAGTATCTCAATTATTGTGCGTATTTATAAAAAAAGTCTGGACGCAGCAGGTGCGTTATAGTAGTGAATTTTCATTAAAAAAATTTAATAACAAATGTGTATTTTTTTAATGAAAGCAGGAACTAAAATTGGTTACTAGTATAACCTATATAGTAAAAACAATGTACCATATTTCATCAAAATAGTAACTGGAAAACTGCTCAAGTACAACCCGTCGCCAAGTAAGAATCCAAAGCGCTTCCTAGCAATTACATGCCTATTTTTCTCCTTTCAGTCCTCTCTAAAGTGATGGAAAAGTATATAAACACCAAATTACTAACATTTCTTGAAAAACACAGTCTAATCCACGACAGGCAGTATGGATTCCGTCAGCGCAGATCAACTGCCGACCTCCTTTCCTTTGTCACCCATTACTGGAACAAGTCTACGGAACTACACGGTGAATCCCAGATTGTCGCTCTAGACATATCCAAAGCATTCGACCAGGTCTGACACGCAGCGCTGCTTAATAAACTACCGGCCTATGGCCTACCACCAAAACTCTGTACGCGTACAGCAAATTTCCTCTCCAACCGGAGCATTTCTGTTGTCGTGGATGGCCATTCCTCTAAACTGTATCCAATTAATGCAGGAGTTCCTCAAGGTTCAGCTTTAACCCCTTCTTTGTTTCTTCTCCACATCAACGACCTCCTCTCTAGCACATCAAACCCAGTTCACAGTTACGCGGACGACAGCACCCTCCACTCAAATATACAATATTCTAAGCCTGTCTCTTTAGCCCAATTAGATGAGGATCCCAGACTCACGGAGGGTTCTATCTCCGTGGATCTCCAAAAAATATTAGACTGGCGAAGTAGAAGTCTTGTACAATTCAACCCCACCAAATCACAGTCTTGCTTTATTTCTCATAAGAGATACACCAGCCCTAGACCCATCACAATAAACAACCAAGTTATTCAAAGTAATGAGTCCTTTTCACTTGTTGGCATTTCTGTGGATCGAAATCTCAATTGGCACCAACATGCCACATCAATTGCAGAAGCGGCTGCTAAGAAATTAGGTTTCCTCTCTCGCGCTCGCAAATACTTTTCACCAGCTAATCTCTATACCTTATATACTTCACAAATAAGGCCAAACCTCGAATACTGCTCCCACATCTGGGGTGCTGCTGCCGCTTCTACACTCGCTATCTTGGACTTTATTCAGAAGAGAGCTATACGTCTCATAGGTGACCCTACTCTCACTCAGAGGCTGCCGTCCCTTGCCCACCGACGTGCTGTTGGTGACCTCTTTCTTTTATAGATATCTGCACGGGCACTGCTCAGAGGAGCTTTCTTCCATAGTTCCTCCACCTGCTGCCCCCAACAGATCTACCAGGGGAACAGAGCGAATGCACCCTTTTACTGTCTAGGTCACCAGATATAGAACATCTTGTTATGCTCGCTCTTTTGTCCCGAGGACTTCAAAGTTGTGGAATTCCTTGCCGGCACATGTTTTTCTTTCTCCCCCGAACCTCCGAACCTTCAAGTCCAGAATTAACAAGTTGCCTCTTTCCTCCTTGTCGACACCCACAGTACGATAGTATTTAGGCTGTAAGCCCTCATGGTGTGTTGTTGAAATAAAATAAAATATAAAAAAACGAAAATAATATAAAAAAAGTTTGACCATCCTAAACTTATCAGTTTTCACTCGTATAGTAACTAAATTGGCGTTATTTACATTTACTACCGCTGCATTTAAAATGTTCCCCCTTCTGGACTATAAAATACACTATACTAAATATACAAGGGACATAAGAATTAAAAGTAAAATAAAAAGATAGACAGCGTAGTATGACGATGAGAATTAACCTTTAATGCTCTCGTTCCATGGAAATAAAAAGGATATTGCAAACTCTAAATCTTGGCATCTGCCGAGTACGTATCTAAAGAGGGTTGCCTTGGATACGCCGAGGGTTTCTGGAATCAGGAACATAGCTCGATTACAGGACTCCACGTGTACGAGCAAATATATGTTCCTAGTCCAATTTGCTTTGAATCGGATATGAACCTACATTTTACCGTATGCAACACAGAAACATATGATTTGGGTTGTGTATTACACTGCGTTTGCGTTTTACACAAACGCCAATAAAGTATGTTTTTTTTAAAGGAAAAGGTTCATGATCTCACATAATTGGATGTCAATAATGATGGGGGTTTATGTAATACGCAGAATTATGAGGAACAGGTTCGTATAAACAAAGGTTTGTTTTCGCTTTATTTTTGAAATACAAGGTGTTTTTCTTTTAAATGTTTAATTTTTTATAGGCTGGAAGGAAGATTATATATATATTTTTATGAAACTTTGAGTGTTGGGTGGGTCAGGGCTCATCATCGAAATCTAACGCGACGGTTTCGTTATTTTTTAGTGAATTTTTATAGAAAAAATTGTGTTTATTGTGATTATTTCAAACACAAGCAGTAAGCTTATTTATATATATATATATATATATATATATATATATATATATATATATATATATATATATATATATATATATATATATATATATATATATATATATATACAAATATATATATATATATATATATATATATATATAAATATATATATATATATATATATATATATATATATATATTTATTTGATAGCAGTTTAAGGGATATTAAGCAAAATTGTAATTAACGTGACGACTATTCGAAATATTTCAACAATATAATACAATTTTTTTATTATGCTATAAAATTTCTCTTAGAAGCTACCTACTGTTAAATGTAGTTATTAAATAAAGCCGTGGTGATTCATTTGTTATCACATGGATTACTTGATAAGCTTAAATTGATAATGAACAGACCGATTTGTGTGTGTGTGTGTGTTTGTGATAATGAACAGACCGATTTGTGTGTGTGTGTGTGTTTTGTTTCTTAACGTCGACCTATTTCCGCGACTATGGCCAATCACCGACGCCAGGGAGCAGTTTCACCTCACTATCCTGGAAATTTTGCCGAACCCCTGTCTTTCTGTAAGGAGGGTGGAGATCTTTAACGTGCCCAACATTGCATGGACACGGGACCGACGGCTTTACGCCCCCTCCGAAGGGCGGAACGTGCAGACTTTCAACTTGCTCAAATACAATGCCAGAACCTCGGGTGATGTTAATTTTACAGTTTGTACTGAAAAAGTTAAAGGAGTACCCCGGGATCGAACACAGTACCCTTCGGTTCAAAGGCACACGTTCTTACCTCTGAACCACCGAGGTTCTCAGACCGATTTGCTATTTAGTCGTAGAATAATTAATATCCAATATTTTTTCATGAAATTTGGTAAAGACCCATTTTAGCAGACTCCGAAATCAGATGATTGCGCATATTTTTTCTAAAAAATCGCTAATATGGTTTTTGAAATTTTCAGCCCCTGAAAGTGATTTAGTAGGCCTTGGTTTTCAAAAAAACTGGATGTCACTTGGCCCCAAAGTACACTTTCCTCCCTTCCACATTTCAAAAAAAGTTTGTTTAAAATCGCCCAATATATTAAAAAGTTATGAGGGTGGCCCGCTTTCAAATGGGTCTCTCTCTCTCTCTCTCTCTCTCTCTATATATATATATATATATATATATATATATATATATATATATATATATATATATATATATATATATATATATATATATATGAAGGGTTTCCCACGTCGAGTAATGTAGTAGATTATTTCCGAAAATATACATTTTTGAGTGCTGAAAATTTGTATACGGGGTTTTTCGATGATGCTTAATGGAAATAATTTCCAAAATGGCGGACTTCCGGTTACACCGTAAATAGATATAAACATCGTTATTTCAAATAGAACATCCTGTATATTATTGCATTTTTAGAATACTCATCTAATTTTAGGTTAAAAGTTGTTAGGGTATGCTCCCTTTATCTTCAAGTGTTTTCGAGTTATGACAATTTATTTAAGAATTTTGTTCAAGAGGAGGCTGACTTAATGAAGGTCATTTCGTGTCGTGTTAGGATCCTTAAAATTCTTTAATTTGTCAGACACGTTCCAAGGCTATTAAGCTTCGACAAGATTGTGAGGAAAAATTGTTTCATATACAGGGTGTTTTGTAGGATGTATTAGAATTTGGTGTGCTTTAAACTAGAATAATTCATTTATTTCAAATGGAACACCCTGTATATTATCTTTTCATTAAATAGAGCAGATTATTCCCTTTCAAACTGTATTAGCATTCTCTATCCTTAAAGTTGATAATTGTCGAGATATTTGCGGTTTACAATATATATATATATATATATATATATATATATATATATATATATATATATATATATATATATATATATATATATATATATATATAATAATTTATGAAATTTCAACAAATAACAGAGAATAACCAAAAGTATTGAAAGTTAAAAATGATTTTGACTAGCTAAGAAACTCATGATTGATATTGTTCAAATTGTGTACCATTCGCACTAATACATCGCTCTAAGCGTATTACAACTCCTCCACTCGTTGTACGCCGTATTTCTGAGAGATCAATATTATCCAAACAATTACGGACTCTATCTTCAAGTTCTTCCCTAGTGTTGACTGAAGTCGCATAAAGATCTGATTTCAATTTACCCCATAGGTAAAGTCCAGAGTGACGACGGACGACCGTGGGGGCCAATTGTATGTTCCGCCACGTCCCATCCACCTCTCTCAGAATTCATCATTTAAAAAGCTCCTTACATCTGCTAAATAATGCGCAGGAGCCCCATCTAGTTGATACCAACAATTCACATACGCAGTAAGTGGTAAATTGTCCAAGAAATCAGAGACAGTGTTCGCAAAATCTCTAGGTATTGCACAGCTGTCAGATTATTATCGTAAATGCAGTACGATATTTTATCATCCATCTGAAGAGCAAACAAGTTGAAGCTGAATTTTCTCTGGAAACAGCGTACTCTTTTGACATGAGGATTGTCTTGAGCCCAGCAGTGAATATTATGTCTGTTAAATATTCCTTCATGGGACATCTTTGTTTTGTCAATCCAAATTATGCTTTTCAGAAATAAAGGATCGTTGCGGTGTATTTCAATGAGACACTTATAAATTTATAATTATGCATCTTATGCTTGGACAATATTCTATGTATGGAGAAACGTGCTATGTTCATGTCATGTTCAGTTGAACGTATTGACGCCTTTGGATGAGCTTAGAAATAAGACAACACAGAAATTTGTGTGTCTTCGTCTTCTGTAACTGGAACTGATCTTGATGTTTGTTTAATCGTGCAACTTCCCGTTCTCAAGAAATTGGTTTCATAACGTCTGAATTTCAACGCAGTCATTGGCGAGGACTCGGGATGCCTATCATTCAACAGCCGACATGCTCTGCTGACCACTCTGTTGCACTCTCCATGAAAATAAAATAAATTCAGCAATTGTTCGTTTGAATAGCTGACATTATCCATTATAACGTAGAATTTCTATTAATTCAAACAACAAAGACAAAATAACTCACGTTGTGAATGACAGACATATAAAACTGACAATAAACGCGAAAATGTCAAAAATCACATAGAACTCTTAGAATTCATACAGATTTTAGACATACTCCTAAATTTATCTTTTTTTTTGGTAAACCGCAAATATCTCGACAATTATCGACTTTAGATATAGGGAAAATACAGTTTGAAAGAGAACAATCTGCTCTATTTAATGAGAAGATAATATACAGGGTGTTCCATTTGAAATAAATGAGTTATTATAGTTTAAAGAACACCAAATTCTAATACATCCTACAAAACACCCTGTATATGAAACAATTTTTCCTCACAATAATGTCGACGCCTAATAGCCTTGGAACGTGTCTGACAAATTAAAGAATTTTCAGCCTCCTAACATGACACGAAATCACCTTCATTAAGTCAGCCTCCCCTTGAACAGAATTCTCAAATAAATTGTCATAACTCGAAAACAGTTGAAGATAGGGAGATTATACCTTAACAACTTTTAACCTAAAATTAGATGAGTATTTTAAAAATGCAATAACATACAGGATGTTCTACTTGAAATAACAATGTTTATATCTATTTACGGTGTAACCGGAGATCCGTCATTTTGGAAATTATTTCCATTAAATAGAGCATCTTCGGAAACCCCCGTATACAAATTTTCAGCATTCAAAAATGTATATTTTCGGAAATAATCTAATACATTACTCGATGTGAGACAGCCTGTCATACATCTCACAATATTCTAGGAGACTGGCTACCATAGCCGTATTACTTTCTAGGTGTGTTCTCGTTGTGGTTAGTATTTTTAGCGAATTTAAAAAAAATTCGCTAATGAGGAAATCTGTTTATATATATATATATATATATATATATATATATATATATATATATATATATATATATATATATATCCGATCGATAACCTAAAAAATAATAGACCAACATTGATCAAATTTGGTGAGTACCTTCCTTTTGCAAGTGGCTTGGACAGGTTCGTTAGCCAGCAAAATCGGACCAGGTTTTCCCTGAAAATTTTGTGTTTTATTTCTAAAAAAATTCATATCTCCGGAAATAACAAAGTAAGGGAAAACAAATTTGGTACGCCTGTTTGTATTATTAAGGGCGAACTCTGTACTAAAAACAAATTTTAGAATTTTCCTCAAAAGATCAAGCTCGCAATTTTAAACGTCAAAATTGGCAATGTTTAGGCAAAGAACGTGAAACAAATACGGATTTTGAAAAGAAAATGTTGCAAGAGGAGTGTTCTGCAAACCCTTAAGTTTCAGATTCAACCGTCATTGCCCTTCATTTTACTAAAATATTTACAGAAAATTCATTTCAAATAGACCCTTTATCTGATGCTTTGACTGTCGGTTTAGTGAAGTTTATGGTTTAACGGTCTATAATTTTTTAAGCTAATTTTCGTAGAACAAATTCGTTAATGCATTTTTTATCGAAATATGATGCGTTTGTAAGAAAAAAATCTGGACGCAGTAAGTGAGTTTTGATAGTGAATTTTCGGTAAATTTACAGTTTAGCTCCCGAAGGCTTTTCAAAAAACTGTTTTCAGAAATCTGCTTAGCCCCCCCTGGATCCACAAAACCCAAGAAAAATTTCTTGTTCACACTCCACAAGGAGGAGGACCAGGAGTGAGTAGGGGTGTATAACTTTCTTTTAGCTAATTTTCGTAGAACAGATTCGTTAATGCATTTTTGCATTTTTTATCGAAATATGATGTGTTTGTAAGAAAAAATCTGGACTCAGTAAGTGCGTTTTGTAGAGAATTTTCGGTAAATTTAAGGTTTGTTTATTAGAACACTTTTAATTTCATCAAACATCTGGTATTCTGTGCTGAAATTAAATGAGGGGTAGATTGTGTGGGGGTGGAATATCAGTGAGAGAAATTTCGATTTTTTTTGTTGCTAAAACGTCGTAAAAACACTGAAATAACATAGAAAACTTCACTCTGGAACGAATAAATTTTTGTGTCCATCGGCCTGTGCATCTGTCTGTTAGTAGGTGCAATAACTTTTGAACGAATCGAGATATTATCTTTAAATATAGCATCCAATTAGCACCCGACAAAGCAACGCTTCGTGTTGTTTTTGGGTAAGATGGATTCAAGGGGTTGGGGATAAATGAGGGATGATTTGGTGAAAATTGACCTTTTTTCATTAAAACTCAAGAAATATAACGTTTCAGAAGTTTGTGGGTACAGGAATACGAATATTTTCTTAGTGGTCAAGTCATGGACCCTACATTATTTCATAAGAATGTCTTTCCGAGGAGAGTAGATTATCACAGCTATGCAGCACTATTGTAGACAAAGAATTGTTAAAAGATGCAAAAAGTGCGAAAAGATATAGTTTTTATAAAAATAAATAAGTAGCAAACATAGTTTTGTCTTTTTTTCACTCTTTCCATAAAATATAATATTTTTTTGTAGTGTACAATATCTTTTATGGCTGGTTCTGAAAAATACTGTAATCAGCCCTCGTAGTAGCTATTGACACAATATTAATGTGGGTTATTTTAATATGAGCCCTTGTAAGAGGGTTGTTTAGCAAACAATATAACCCCTTTCATAGGTCTGGCGGTATTTAAGGCAAATAATGTTATTCGGCAGCAAGTTTGAAAAGTCTTTACTTACGCAACCCAAACCGGGACATAATAAATGATTGATATTTTGTATAATGGCTATCGAAGGTCCATTTTCCACTGTGTATATGGTGTTGTAAATCTAAACGTCATTTAGGAAAATGTAGCGTCATGCAGCTACCATTACGTCATATTCACGCGCACACTGCTGTGTTTAGCTAGCCTGATGATGAGTTGTGTTTTTTCAATACATGGTTTTCTTGTTACCAAACAGGCATGTTTGTTTTCTTTCATAATATGTAATAGTGAATACGTCAAACAACAGGCTGCCACTACATGAAAAATGAATTTCAATAAATCCAGTAGATTTTTGCTTTTTTTCGTACTGTCATCTTGTCGGTATAGGGCTAACGCAATGCATAACAAATAAATTGAAAAAATCTCTGGACGCAGCAAGTGCGTTATAGTAGCGAATTTTCTTTTAAATATGTTTAATAGCAAATGTCTTTCTTTGATGAAAGCAGGCATCAAACTTGGTTGCCTATATAGTAGAAACCATGTAACATATTTCATCGAAATAAATTTATTGTTTGAAAATATATAAACATTTTTCACAAGTCTGGATGCAGCAAATGTGTTATGGAAGTGAATTTCCATAAAAAATGTTTTTAATAGCAAATGCGAGCAGGCATCAATCTTATTATCGGTAGAGTCTATGTAGTAGAAACAATGTACTATATTTTATCAAAATTACTTATGGTTTAAAAATATACAAAAATTTTCCGAAAATAAACTTAAATGTTGGTTTCCTAACCAACAAAGCTTACGTTAATAGCTTGAGTTATTGAAATTTGAAGGATTTAATGAAAATTCGGTAAATTTGTAGATTAGCTCCCGAACGCTTTTCAAAAAATTGTTTTCAGAAATATTACTAGGACTCCACCTGGATGCACAAATCACAAGAAAAATTTCTTGTTCGCACCCCTCAAGGAAGTTACGGGACTGGAAGTGAATAGGGGTGCTGAGCGGGGTAGGTAGTAAAAAGGAAATATGAGCAGAAAAACCAAAGAAAACTGCTTAAAAGCTGTCTATTTGAAGCCATATCCCCATTGAACCCCGCCTACCTCGGACAGCACCCCTATTCGCCCCCAGGTCACTTCCTTGGGTGGTAGAAACAAGAAGTTTTTCTTGTAGTTTATGCAACAAGGGTGGTTGTATGCACACGAGGGGAGAAGGAAAATGCCTACGACGAAGCAGACACCCCACCCACGCCGTCGCTTGACTTGTGGTAGGGTTGGGGTTCCCACTCGCGTGCATACAACCACCCTCGTTGCATAAACTACAAAAAAAATTCTTGTTCATACCCGCCAAGGAAGTTACGGCACCTGGGGGAATAGGGGTGCTGTGCTGGGTATGCAGGGTTTAAGAGGGATATGGCTTCACGATGTGAAAAAGACAACTTTCAAGCCCGTTTTCTACGCATTTTCTGTTCATATTTCCTTTTTATTACCTACCCCGTCCAGCACCCCTATTCGCTCCTGGTCCGTAACTTCGTAGGGGGGTGTGAACAAGACATTTTTCTTGGGGTTTGTGGATCCAGGGGGCCCTAGGCAGCTTTCTGAAAACAGTTTTTTGTAAAGCGTTCGGGAGCTAATGTGCAAATTTACCGAAAATTCGTTACCAAAACGCACTTACTGCGTCCAGATTTTTTTCTTATAAACGCATCATATTTCGATTAAAGAATGCAAAAATTCATTAAAAAATTCGTTCTACGAAAATTAGCTTAAAAATATAGACCGTTAAACCATCAACTTCACTAAACCTACAAATAAGTATCCAAAAAAGCATCAACTTAACTAAACTGACGGCCAAAGCATCAGAGAAAGGGTCTATTTGAAGTGAATATTTCGTAAATATTTTAGTAAAATGAAGGGCAATGACGGTTGAATCTGAAACCTAAGAGTTTGCAGACCACTGTTCTTGCAACATTTTCTTTTCACAATCGATATTTGTTTCACATTCTTTGCCTAAACATTGCCAATTTTGACGTTTAAAATTGCGAGTTTGACGTTTTGAGGAAAACTCCAAAATTGGTTTATTTAACTGTCCATAACTTCTTTGTCTTCAAATCTAGGGACCTAAATTTTGGTACAGAGTTCACTCTTTATAATACAAACACGCGTACCAAATTGGTTGCCCTTACTTTGTTATTTACGGAAATATGAATTTTTTTAGAAAGAAAATACAAAATTTTCCGGGAAAACCTGGTCCGATTTTCCTGGATAACGAACTTATCCAAGCCACTTGCAAAAGGAAGGTGCTCACCAAATTTGATCAATATCGGTCCATCATTTTATGAGTTATCGGTTGGATATATATATATATATATATATATATATATATATATATATATATATATATATATATATATATATATATATATATATATATATATATATATATATATATATATATATATATATATATATATATATATATATATATATATATATATATATATATATATATATATATATAAACACAGATCCCCTCGTTAGCGAATTTTTTTTAATTCGCTAAAAATCGGTTACGCAGCAAGTGCATTAAGATAGTACCGTTTGCTTAAAGTTTGATTTTGTTGTAGCAAATTTTCCTGGAAAAATTCGCTATTGGGGAGATCGCGACATTTGAATTTTGAAAAAAAAATTCACGTGAGCGCCAACTACGCTGTGTACATTATAGTATCAAATTTTCATTGATAGAGAAATCAGCTTTGTATAGGACACGATTACATACTCTATTAATTATATTGATACTTGACAAAAATCTAGACAAATAATATTAAAGTTGGAATACTAAATCGTTTTCGGGCACCTATGCTGAACTCGAACTTCGAACTCACATAATGAGTTGCTAGACACTTCGACAAACATCAGTATCTAGACTAAAACATCTAGCACCACACCATATGAGTCCGAACAAGGCGTAAAAGCCTGGAAACTATTCAGGATTTCAATCAAAGGCGGCCATGTCAACAAAAAAAAACATGCATTTGCAGAGAACAGTATATAGAAAAAAGTCTATAATATTCTACTAGAAGGGCACTATTTATTTAGAGCTGCTCATTCAGGGATGCAACTAAATTCATCTGTTGCATTTACCGGTCACCTTGTGACAACAACTTTGTCCAGCTCTTCGACTACCTTTCTGAAAAAACCGACCATCTGATTTCTGAATATCCTTCCTCCGAGGTCACTATTCTTGGTGACTTCAATATCGATAATAAGGAATGGCTAGGATCTCCAAAAACCGATCCACAAGGGAGAGCAGCGAAGGCCTTTGCAGTCAGCAATTCTTTAGCCAATATGGTTCAGCAACCTACTTACTTTCCTCGCATCCCAACACACAGCTCAAATCCCTTGGATCTCCTTCTTACTACAAATCCAGAATGCTATAAGACATCAGTCACCGCCTCCTTGGTCGCTCAGACCACGGCATGGTCACTCCTTCCTGCGCAATGCACCCCGAGGTCACACAGTCATCACACCCACGTATGGCTTGGCACTACACTCCGCGAACTGGGACAAAATGCGGGATTACTTTTCCTCATTTCCATGGGCGTCTGTCTGCTTCTCTCATCTTGACCCCTCTGATATCTCACAAAACGTCACCGAAATTATCCAAGCTGGCATGGAATTATGTATTCCACATACACAGAAAACCTCTTCAGCCACTCAAAAGCCCTGGTTCTCTAAATCATGTGACAAGGCCAGACTTGAAAAGGCCAAAGCTCACAAAACGCTTCTACACAATCCCAGTCAAGAAAACCGTCAAGCATTTAACGACGCAAGAAACCGCTATGTCCGCATTCTTTCTAAAGCAACAAACTCGTTTAATAACCAGATGAAAAACAAAGTCATCTCAAGCTCCAAAGGCAGCAAACGCTTCTGGACTCTTGCTAAATCTATTGGAAATAATTTGTGACAGAGCACTTTCCGCCCTCTTGTTTTATGGGATGAAATTGTTTCCAGCGCCCTGGGCAAGGCTGAACTTTTTGCCTCGTTGTTCTCCGGCAACTCTACACTCAACCCACCTCCAAATCTTCAACCACCACCACCTTGTCGTGTCCAATATAAGAATGCGCTGCATGGGGATCTCGAAAAGCGTAAGAGATGGAATGATGGTTAAATAAGGGAAAAGTTGTGTTTCCAGAATTAAACTACCGTTTTTTGTTTTTTAGATATTTAAAAAAGCGCTTTTTAGTGAATTTGCATCAATATAATTCACTAATACAAAGGTATCGATGGTAAGACTTTTGGAAATTTTCTTCAAACGAGCGCGAATTTGGGCCTTTAGAACCCATATCCAAGGTCGGTTTTGATTTTTATATTTTATATATATATATATATATATATATATATATATATATATATATATATATATATATATATGTATGTATGTATCCATCTGATAACTCAAAAAATACTTGACCGATTTGGACCAAATTTAAGAATTACCTTGATTGTGTTAATGGCTTGGATAAGTTCGTAGATGGGCACAGTGCGTCTAATTTTTCTTTGAAAAAAATGTAAATAAATTTTTGAAAACACAATATTTTTATGAAATATTGGAGTGATTCGAATGAAAATTTTCACGTACATAGGAGACGTGATAATATACCTGTTAACCAAAATTTAAATTAAACGGCCCACGAAAAATAGAGTTATTCGAAAATAAAGATGTTAAAGTAATAAACAGTCTAAGATATCACTTCGAATTACATGAGTCATTTCACACGGTGAATGTTTTCAAGCATGGTTAGACTGTGAATGTGCTATTCTAAGTAGATAATTCAAAATCGACCAAGTCACCTGACAATTATTTAGATATAAATGAGCCGAGTTGCCAGATATAATAAAATTTCATTTGAATCTTAAAATGTAAAACATATGGTCATAACACATATTTGTACTACTTGTTGATGACAAATAAAAGTTCACAATAAATTTATCCATCCATTAAATGTCGTTTAATATTAATAAATGTTGACTGACCAATTCCTCTTCTTATTTTCAAAAAATAATTACAATCTAATTTGTACAATATGACATCGTTGCATGCGATGATGGCACAGTGCGAGCTGCGTCGAGACACTCGAGACTTCGAGACCTAACGTTAACGTTAATAATCACCAACATGTACATCTTATTTATATTCTTATTAAAACAGATATCTCATTTTACATTTTTATTAATATTTAAATAGATGTGAAACGCTAAAATAATTATATATATTCATTTTTTTTTAAATTAAAATATTTATTTATTATATATTCATATAAATTTGACATATGACATATCATATGTGGGTGAGAATAATGATTAATCCAAATTCCAAATATGAAAATATCAAATATGGCCGCCATAAAAAAAGTTAATGCAATAACCAAAACATATTCACTTATCTGGCAAATCTGAAAATCAGTTAATCGATTAATCGACATCAAAAATCGAATAACGGTTATTTATGTTTTGGATTGTTCCAGAAATCGATTGAACGACTATCCGCTTTTGTGATTTTTGCCAACACTAAGCTGTATCTAATGATATGATGATCAAAGTTGCATTCTTGTATAGTTATATTCTCGCCAGGGGCGGATCCTCAATAAGTGCGCCCGTGCGCGCACACTGCCGCCTGGCGTGGAAAAATAATATTTTTGCTATGCTATATTTTAATAAATTTGTATTAACTTTTTTACCTCCTGCATTCAACAAACAAAATTAGTATATCGAGGATCGTAGTGAGTCGGCAGCCATTAATACAGAATACAGAATCAGAATAAGTATAGTGTTAATTGTTGCAGACGTACATCCATATCCATATAAAGCAGTCAGGCGGCGGTGTCTATTTTTCGGCGCTCTCCAGGAAATGCGATACTTCAGTGCGCAATGATCACCGATCATCGTCGAAAACGACCGAATAATCAATCTGTTGTGCGCTATAAAATTACACACTTCAGTTTGTAGTGGACTTTTGGTAGAGCGTGTATACCTACTACCTAGTAATTTTCGTCTTCGCGTCAGATTGATTTTTAACTAGATCATTTCGTTGTTGTTTACATGTTCTAACAAGACAATTATTAATATTATGATGGCCACTACTTCGAGTTGCTTAATAAGTGGACAAAATAATTGTGATACTGTGATTAATTCAGTGGATAATATTATAAATTTAAAGGTTAACTTTTTAAGAGACTTTTTAACTACTATAACGTATAACTAACTAGAGGAAAACTTGGTAAGTAGTTAATAATTATTAAGTTTAGTAAGTAGGTTTTTGTTAGTGAGTTTTTATTTTTTTAAAATCACTAATACAGAGGTATCGATGGTGAGACTTTGCAAAAAAAAATTTCAAATGAGGGCGAACTAGGACCCCTAGAACCCATATCCGGGGTCAGTTTCAATTTTTATATGTTTATATATATATATATATATATATATATATATATATATATATATATACATATATATATATATATATATATATATATATATATATATATATATATATATATATATATATGTATTCAACTTCTAACTAAAAAATAATTAACCGACTTCGATTAAACTCGGTAAGTACCTTTCTTTTATTAATGGCTTGGATGAGTGTTAGCCAGGAAAATCGGACAAGGTTTTCCGGGAAAATTTTGAGTTTTCGTTTGAAAAAAAAATTTTTCTCCGAAAATTACCAAGTTGTTTTAATTAAATTTGGTGGATATGTTGCGCTGGGTAAGACCCACCAAAATTAAATTTTCTAAGTTAATAGAAATTTCAAATTTTGAGATTTCTTTCGAAAAAAATTTTTTTAATATAAAATTACAAAGTTATTTTAATGAAATTAGGTGGATATGTTGCCTTAACAAAGATATTACTACATAGCAAAATTCAACTTTTTATATTTATAGAAAATTAAGTTTTTAAAATTTTGAGTTTTCTTTTGAAAAATTTTTTTTTCTCAGAAAATTACAAAGTAATGAAATTTGGTGGACATATTGCCTTGATAAAGACTACTACGTAGCAAAATTCAACTTTCTAAGTTTATAGAAAATTAAGTTTTTCAAATTTTGAGTTTTCTTTGGAAAAAAATTTTTTCTTCGAAAATTACAAAGTTATGTTGATGAAATTTGGTGGATATGTTGCACTGAGTAAGGCCCTAATATACACCAACATTCGACTTTCTAAGTTCGTAGAAACTTGAGCTATTCAAATTTGAAACATTTAATAAAAAATCACTACCATAACGCACTTGCTGCGCCCCGAACTTTTTTTTCATGCGCACCCCCAATGCATTAAGGCACGAGTTGCTACTGATTCTCGCACTTTCATGGTCCTGACATTTCTAGTGCTCCCTGCGTTAACTGAAACCTTTAGATACAACCAAAGAGGTTGTAAGGGATAGAGGTAACAAAGGTGCAGTTTTGCAATACAAGAAGCCTGTACACTTTTCCTAACTGGGCGGAGTTCGGTGACTTGAGTGGGAGAAACGTCAGGGACGTATTTAGGAATTTTTAGTTTGGTTAGAAATAAAACTGAAATTATTCAATCATTGAAATGTAATGCTTATTCATGATTTCTTAAGCTTTTGTATAAATAGGTAACCTAAAAAGGTTCGGAACGCAGCAAGTGCGTTATGATAGTGAATTTTCATAACAATATTAAATAATATATTTATATAAGCTGTAAGATTTAGCCTTATATTAAAAGTTATGAAAATTAATTAATTTAATTAGGAACAGTAAAACAAGGTAAAGAAGGACAAGCAAAAACATGATCTATGACATATATTTATAGAGTAATTTGGATACAAAACTCAAACAAAGCAATTGATAAACAGGAAATATACTCTAGAAAAATACACTAGAAAGCTGGAAAAAAAATCCTTTGGTTGATGCATTGAGGGTGATTGTATGCATGCAGGAGAAGAACCCCCAGGAGGAAGAGGGTTTCTGCTCCTCACCCAAAAATTCGGGGGGTTCTCCTTCCCCTTGTGCATGCATACAACTACCTTCAAAGCATAAAGCACAAGAAAAATTTCTTGTGAGCAACCCCCAAGAAGGTTGCTGGACCTGGGCGAATATGGGGTAGACAGGGTTTAAAGGAGGTATTGTTGTAAAATGTGAAAAACGCATGTTTTCAAAGTCCCTTAATTTTCTTGGGGGTTGTTTGCCAGAAAATTTGCCTTGTGGGCGAGGAAGGTTTTAAGCATGTTGCTGGAAAAAAATATCTAAAACCCTCATGCAGTCAACTGCAAATTTACCGAAATTACATTCTACTTCGTCGCCTATAATGTCTTTTTCAGATAATGTAGAATACAGAGCTAAATTAAATAGGTTCACTTGCATTTTCATTTTTTTTTATATTACATTTATACGCACAATATGCGTATAATTAAGGGAACCCTTAATTAACATTGCAGCAACACAAACTTGAAAAGTGGAGAAATTATTTACAGTATGTTAACAGTTATAAACTTGATTTCATCATGTTACAGTAGTATTCTGATAATAAAAAATTACATCTAACTGTATGCACACAACAGCTGGTGTGTTACGAGATGTGATGAAACGCCAAACTGACTGTACCACAGCATTAGCATAATATTATTATGCTGCCACATTATCATATCTCTCTAGTAATGGTATCATGTCAAAAACCTACACTAGAGGCTAAATTTCCAATTTCTTCTTTGTTTATGGTGTCTGTTTCTACTGTCCTAAATTTCCAATTTGATATTGTCAATAAATAACACTACCACACAATGACAAATGACAGCTGAGCTTCAGCACATACGCAGTCTAACAAAGTTGTCGGATAGAGTAAATTATGATCGGAGGGATACCTAAGTTGAAAATCATGAGAAATGGGTAATTCGAAATTTGCAGGTATTAAACACAGTATTTTTTAACTGACTGATAAAATTAAATTTTATAAAATGTTTTCTTTATTATCAGAAGTTGTAAAAATTTCATATGTTTATACATGAAAGGTTTAACTACATGAAATTTCTGAAGATCGGGCAACCCCGGTCAGCAACATCTTGACATCTGGCAATGGTTGTGACTTCCATTATTTAGATTTTATCTACAATTTATTTAAATAGCATAACAGTACAGGTAGCTGTATTGCTCTGCCTTTGTCCAACATTGTAGATATTGCATTACAGAATTTGAAGTGATGTCGAGGATTATTTTATTATTAATTTCGAATAACTTCATTTTTCTTTGATCAAAAGACTTGAAAATTGGTACACAACCACATCTCTGTATGTTCTTTTAAGTTGTAAATTTTCGTTCCCATCACTTAAACAATTTGAAAGCTATTGCGTTTAAAAAAATATATTTAATTTTCTGTTAGGAAAAACTATGTGTTAAGATCTGATGAACGAACTCATCCAAGCCATTAGCAAAATAAGCATAATTCCAAAATTTTCTCCAAATCAGTGAAATATTTTTTGGGTTATTGGTTGGATAAATTGTTGGATGAATATATTGGATAAAGTTTTATATTCAAAAGGTTAGATAAATAATAATAGTTTTTATTTCAACAACAGAAGAAAATACAACATAAAGTACATTGTACTGTTTACAAATTAATGTTAACATTCCTTGTCTTTTTTAAAGAAATAGAGATTAATTTCATTGATTGCTGTTGCCCTTACTTCGTGAAACTGGTCCATACTTCATACAGACTTGGAGACTACTTCTCTGGCTTCACTGTTGGTTTTCGTTTTTGTAGGTGAAGGACGTAGCCAGCGCGTAAGCTAACTGAAGCAAGTGGCCCTTCTGAATTCTAGATGTTCTTCAACGTCTCTGTTACTGGTTTTGCTGCTTGATAGTATCCTCAGACAGAAAAAAATTGAATTAATACGAAATCATGACAATTACAAATAAAGATCTGTTGCTATTTTATGATGTTATAATCAAAATTATAATCAAAAAAATCTTTAAAAGTGAAAATAAAGTAAAACAAATATGACGGATGACGCCTTTAAAATGTCTACGTGATGTATATCAATATTTAACATAAAGATAGAAGAAACCTATAACAGTAATAACTATAATAACAATTACAACAATAAAATAACTAAACAAACACATTAATAAAGCAGACTATACAATGAAAATATCGACACACATCATGTCTTATAACAACTTTTTGGAAAAAATAGTTAGATTTATGTTGTCTGATTTATTTAATTAGGAAGAAGAATATCTCAGAAATCCTAAATATTGTCGTGTATATGCTTTTTTACTTCTAAAGCTTAAAACAAGTCTAGTTTACACTTGTCATGACAAAAATGTTGTGGTTTTATGCCGTTATTTACTGTGGGTCTATGTTGGGTATCAATAATATGTTTTGCAAATGTAGATTTGTCAGCATGGTTATTTCTAAATGCAAAAATATGTTCTTTGTATTGGGTGTTAAAATTTCTAGAAGTTTGATCGATGTAGATTGCGTTACGTGTGCATTTCACAAATTTTGAATACCTATACAAATACAAAAGTAGCTTTTAAATCTTATAACATGACGCTTGATTTATTAGATTATTTCAAATAATTGATTGGAAGTATTATCACAGATGATGGTAAGTGTAGGAAAGGTCTGAAGAGGATCGCGATGGCAAAACAAGCATTCAATAACCACAGTACTGTTCTCACTAATAAACATTTTAACCTGTACATGAGGAACAAATGCAAGTCGTACGTGTATGGAGTATGGTAATGTATGGGGCGGAAACTTGGGCTGTAGTTAAGCAGGATATGAAGAGAATATAAGCTTTTGAAATGTAGACAAGAAAAATTTCAAAGACAGTGCAGGTTGATAGAAAGACGCTTCAAAGTGTGCTAGGAGAGGTGAAAGAATAAAGAGGGTTGCTCAAAGAAATAGAGAGGAAGCTAAAATTTATTGGTCATATTATAAGACATAATAACTTTCCGATAACATTATTTGAAGGACATACGAGTACTTGAAATGTACACTGAATTATTGGCCCTTAAATAAGAGAAGTTTGTTATAAACAGCCCTTAAACTTCTACTTTTATCAAATAGATTTTTGTTATAATGATGTATTCTAATAGAAACATACATAGAAGACATTAGTTTAATTAGATGGCCATAATGGCAAGTCAAAAGATTTTGTTCTCGAAAGTGAACTTCAAGTTTTTTAAATATGCTGTTTTGGTTTATTATAGTTTTTAATATTCGCATGTTTATTTCCTTTACATTTATAATCACCGCAGATTCATTTAAGTATGTTTGAAGAACTTTTTCTGCAATAGTGCAAATAGATATTACATCGTCAGATGGGTATGTGAGGAGTTGACCTTTGTCTTTCTGATCTATAAACGATGTTAATAACACAGACCTCTCCCCAACAAGTTCACCCGCGCATTCTTCGCATCTCAGAGCTTTTGTTATTTTCCTTACTACATAGCCAGATATATATGTCACGACTTCTTTCTTAAACTCTGATATATTCATATCTAATATTTGAAGAACTGTGTCGTCGTCAAAATTATCTATTTGACTCATGTCTTCATCTGGTTCTTCAGATATTCGTTCTCGCCCACAAGTTTTATTTATTACCTCAATGGGTGACAGAATAGGAATTGCTTCCAAAGGGATACAATTTCCTTTAAATGAATCTTTTAATTCAAGATGTACCATCATCCTTTTATATGCACTTTTAAATTGCTTTGCTGATGGGTTATTGTTATAGCCTCCCATGGATCTAATTTGCCCAAAAAAAAGCTCAATATGATCCTGACTGATTTTGTAAGTGGGAAAATACAGCAAAAAATTATTGTCGGCAATTAAAGTTTTATAAACAAATTGCAAACTTTGTATGCAAAATAAAAAGCTAATTATACCCATTTTTCTACCACTCTCACACAGAAGCGGTCCATCAATTATCCTAAGTGACGTTAAATATTGTGATAGCTCTTTTAAAAATACATTAATGTTTTCAAAATTTTCTGCGTTTATTGCTTTCTTAAAATCTGAATTGTTTAAATTTCTAGAATTAAGAATGTCAAATAAATTGTTTATAAGTCGGATAAATTTCACAGTTCCCTCACATTCTTTGAACTCCTCAAGATGTAAAACTTCATTGCAATATTCCAAAGAATGTGCCACTGAGTGGCTAAAAAGTTGTGTGGCTAATTTAACCTTCATTTTTTGGTTTGTATAAAATATATGCGATTTTCTTAATTTATTTGCCAAATGAACGCCCTCCTGATCCTGTAACTCATTTAATTTTACTAAATAATCCCACTTTATATTTTCCCCATTCTCATCAATTATTAATTTTTTATCGCCTAATGTGTTTCTTATCAGTTTGATCATATGACGGATCAAAAAAGACTGCAATTTTCCTACCTGAACTAGGATCAACAAACGTAGAGTTAGTGTTCCTCCAATTCAAATCGCAGCCAAGTTCTTTTGCTAACGTTAGGTTATTTGTTGCCTCATCAAAAGTTATTGAGACCACGTATATGCCCGACTCATTTAGTAGCGTTAAACACTGTAATACCAAATTTTGTTTTTGTGTACCCCTTAAATAGTCGATTAAAAAATATCCAAGAGGAAGCTTCCATGATTGATTAATGCTAACAAGCATAAAAACAAGAGCTTCTTTGGCTACAGGGTTACAATCGGTCTCAAGATTTGTACCAAAATCTACAAACCCATAATATTTTACCCCATCCCATTCTATATGTTGGCGAATTGCCATCTCATCTATGACTAAAGAACATATAAGTTTTCCATTTGTGCTTTCTGATTTTGACTTTAATAAGTTGAACACCTCTGACGTAAAACCAGCTTCCCCATTAACGCTTTGATACCATCTAGATATAGTTTTTGGATGAGGAAGAGCCGAGTTAAATGTGTTTCTGACAAAACTGTAAGCTTTGGGAGAGTAATAATGCAGCGTAAGAGAAAAAGCTTTAAGTTGATTTTCATACTTATGTTTACGACCTAATTGTCTTTGTAAAAATTCTTCATTAGGTCCTATTTGCATTAATGTTTCTAATGTTTCGTCGGTTACTTTACCTTTTAGTTGTTTGATTATATTCGCAAGGGTTGCTGTTCTCTTCTTATAATGATGAACACTACTGCTGAGCCGTTTAATTTTTTTTCGTGCATCGAATAACTGCTTCTTCAGTTTACGTTTGCGCGGTGTAACAACCTATAAAAAATGTTCAGTGATAAACCATTTATTTTCTCAAGTAAAATGAATATATAAACAAAATTTCCAACAACACATTTTGGTTAATAGTGGTTGAGATAAATTGCAAAACAGTTGTTTCTAACTTATTTAATCATGGACTATACAAACTTAAACACCATATAAAATGTGATGGAATAACATATTAGGTTTTTTAAAATTATACTGATTTCATAAACGGCAAAAACTGAATTTAACTCACCATGTCCTTCAAAGTGGGTGGCATTGAAGGTGTTTTCATTTCAGCAAATCCTAAACTACTAAACGATCTTTGCGGTACCTCTACAACAGTTTTCTCTTCATAAAAACCAGCACTTGTTGATGGCCGAGAATAATCCATTACAGGTACATTGCTACCAGACCAAGTACTAGTTGACGGGTTAGCTGCAAATGGCACATTGATAGCAGTTATATCAGTCATTGGCTGCTCGCCAAAAACGACTTGTGTTGATGGCTTGTTTGTTACCTGCATAAATAAATTTGAAACGAATACCATTAATGTAAATTTGCAGGGCTAATTAAATTACGATAAATATCATAACAATATATTACGTGAATGTAATTAGTAGCATAGTTACTAGATATGAGCGATATATAGCTACCGGTGATTTAATCGCTTCTATTAAAAGATCGCTGTTAGTAGCTGTTATTAAAACACAAAACAACAGCGATTGTGAAAACCGAGATTTACACAAATCATTAGAGTAATTATTTCTATGAAATTCATCTTATACTAAAAACTCCATGACAAACAGCAATTGCTGTATTCATAATACACGCAATCGCAGTTTGTGCGAGCGAGTAGAAGTATCTGTATACTTTCCTTCTCGCCATTATTAGAATACAACATTTCTCCTTTTCTTATAGGTAGAAAACGAAAAACTCATGATACAAATAACGCGAGATATGATAATGAGACTATCTATTTTTAGAACCGTCACGCGCATGGCGTCATGTGGTGAGTCCAATGCAATAATAATATGCTGTCGTACAGTGGAGTTTGACGGTTCATCACAACCCCTTAACAAATTAGGTATTTTACTGATATTTGAGTGCATACAGTTGGAATTAACTTTTTAAGATCAGAATACTATACTATGATTATGTGACATGATGATCAAATCAAGTTTATGAATGTTAAGGCCCCCTGTAAATGTCTACGAACGTCTTCTCTACTTTTTAAGTTTGTGTATCACCAATGCTAATTCAGGGCTCCCCTTAATTATTATACTTCACTTGTGCATATATATATATATATATATATATATATATATATATATATATATATATATATATATATATATATATATATATATATATATATATATATATATATATATATATATATATATATATATATATATATATGTAATATAAAAATGGAATGGAATGTAACTTCAACCACATTAAAGTGACGTATAGAAACTTTTTGATTGCGAATGACTTTGTGTTAAGTGTGTAGTTGGCCTTCTATAACGTTACTCACCATGTGATGTCATAGGAGGGGACGGGGCATATGCGCAATATCATATATCTTGTAAGTCATTATATCATGGAAAAACCTGCTGAATCTAGAATTAAAGCAGCACCGAACTGTAGCATATATATGCCTTCCAACTTTTTCATTATATTAAAATAAAAATAATATGTAGATTTCTCTCATCGTATATTCTTGTAATATGCTAATTTTATAGAACTTCTATTAATAGTAAAAATCTGAGTAGTTTTAAAATTAATATATAATTTAAAAGTTATCTGAAGATCATATTGTGGTTTCAATTAATCGGTTAACACTAACACCTTGTAAGTGTTTAAAATAATAGCATACGCACATGCAGCATTGTAAATGGCTAAACCACAATCGCAGTAGCTGTTTAAAGTCCCTGTTATTTAAAAATAGCCATCACTGATATCAGTGCCATTGAAAAACCGCTGTTTGGCTATATATATATATATATATATATATATATATATATATATATATATATATATATATATATATGTATATATATATATATATATATATATATATATATATATATATCACTAATAGTTACATAAATTAATAACCTTGATTCAGTACTTACCAATACAGGTATAGAACTTTTTTTTAAGTATACTGCAAAAGGTGATTTTTCTAAATCATAAGATTCCTCGGTAAAATGTAAATTGCACACATTTGAGTTCATAAAAATATCTTCATCGCTTAAATTTAATGCTCGTTTCCAAGCCTCGTATCTTTCACCAGCTTTGGGAAATCTGAAAATAATATCTCAAATTATCTACTTTATCAGTGACTGAACCTCTAGAAAGATGCAGTAATAGATAAAACAAAACTATTCTACTTTTTTTCTGCTTCTACTGGAACTACATAGGTAAATACATCTAATTCAAATAATAATTGCCAAACAAAATGCCTAATTTCATTACAAATATTCAATAAATAATGCATTATTAAGATTTTATTTCTTGAAAAAACACAATTGACAATAATAAATGCTAAAGATTTAACAAAAGCAAGGACCTCGGTGGTTCAGAGGTAAGAACGTGTGCCTTTGAACCGAAGGGTACTGGGTTCGATCCCGGCGTACTCCTTTCACTTTTTCAGTACAAACTGTAAAATTAACATCAACCGAGGTTCTGGCATTGTATTTGAGCAAGTTGAATGTCTGCACGTTCCGCCCTTCGGAGGGGGCGTAAAGCCGTCGGTCCCGTGTCCATGCGATGTTGGGCACGTTAAAGATCCCTACCCTCCTTACAGAAAGACAGGGGTTCGGCAAAATTTCCAGGATAGTGAGGTGAAACTGCTCCCTGGCGTCGGTGATTGGCCATAGTCGCGGAAATAGGCCGACGTTAAAGAAACAAAAACACAACAAAAGCAATACAATGTGTAAATACGGACCTGTGAAAACCAATAAACATTTGGCGCCAAACAAGGAAACAGAAGACATGTAAACAACTTACCGAAATAAATGCACAGTTGCTTTATCCTTTTCATAATTGGCACTTTTATTGTACATACAGTTCTTCACAATACACCTTGGCATTTTTTAACTTTTACACTCTTAAAACACTGCTAAAAAACGGAAAAACACACAAGATAACCTCTAATCGCAAATCAACAAACACTTCAAATACTTGTTGACAGCTGACAATAACTTCAAGAGCGGTTGGGGGAACGAATCAAAACAAAACACATTAGCGCGTTATTCAAAATTTTGTTTGTGATTGGACGGTGACAGGAGTGGGAAATCGACAGGCTGCAAACTCGGCTTTGTTCCCTCTAACATATACAACCTCTTTGGATACAACTTATTTTGAATCGTATGTCGGAAATGATTTCCTACTAATTGTGCCGTATTATTTCAACAGATTCAAGCATATTATGACAATCACAATCAAACTATCTCCGATTCGGCGTTGTACATGAGGCAGATTCTAAAACATTGTGTGAGAAACTGTCTAGATGTTCGTCACTTCAAATAATTTATGCATACTTGAACACTTGAACACTATTATTTTGTGTACATGTTTCTAACAGACAGGGTGCATAAATACAAAGACTAAAATGTGACAGTACAATTAGTGATTCACAAAGTGAATTTCTAGACCCCTGGATAAACACTCTGTCTATTGACGTTAATTATCCTGAGTGAGTTTTGAGCACTCTTTATCATTCGAGAGTTACATGGTCACTGATCTGGAGTGATATTCCAGGAGTATTATGGATGAGTCCTCAATATTCTTTGTAAAACATAACACTAACATAAGCACAGATGTAGGTGATGTCTTCATTCTCAAAACAATACATAAACGTTGTTGGTTCGATTGAAGTGGAAATTAACAAAAGCAATCGTAGTTCTTCCTCAAGCATCGAAGATATTTCAGTCCCGTGTCGGCAACAAATTGCCTGTCTTCGACTAAATTTGCTTTCTCACCTGTTGGTACATTACTAGAGGAACCATCCTCATTAATGATAGACACACAAACTGTATTTTTAGTGAATTTTTATTTTAAAAAAATCACTAATAGAGAGGTATCGATGGTGAGACTTTGCAAACATTTTTTGAAATGAGCGCGATTTAGGACCCCTATAACCAATATATATATATATATATATATATATATATATATATATATATATATATATATATATATATATATATATATATATATATATATATATATATATATATATATATATATATATATATATATATATATATATATATATATATATATGTATGTATGTATCCGTCTGATAACTCAAAAAATAATTAACCGATTTCAATGAAACTCGGCAGGTGCCTTTCTTTTATTAATGGCTTGGACAAGTTCGTTAGGCAGGAAAATCGGACGGGTTTTTCCAGGAAAATTGAGTTACCTTTCAAAAAAAAATTTTTTTCTTCGAAAATAACAAAGCTGTTTTAATGAAATTTACTATATATGTTTCCTTGGGAGAGGACTTATTAAGTTCCAAAATTCAACTTTCTCAGTTTGTAGAAAATTGAGTTATTCAAATTTTAAATTTTCTTTTGAAACAATTTTTTTTCTCCAAAAATTACAAAGTTATTTTAATGAAATTTGGTGGATATCTTTTACTAGAAAATATCTTACTACCTACCAAAATTAAACTTTCTAAGATTATAGAAAACTGAGTTAATCAAATTTTTACAGCTCACTGCAGTGTTAAAGTCAATGGTATTTTCCTCACTATTTTAAACACGTGGGTTGGGGACTGACCGAATTCATTCCCAGTTGCTATTGATCTACTCATATTCTCTGAATATGTTAGAAACGTGGTGTCTACTTCATTCCAAGTCACTATTAACCGACTATTTATGAAATCAAATAAGTAAATTAAATCGATTGTCATAAAATATGTAGTGTATTAAGACTAAGGGAAAAAGAAATAAAACATATATAACTGTGTACATTTTGATTATATTTTCGGCGGCGCACACCTAGCTCACTAGGAGAAATCGCCACTGCTTGAGAGATGTATTGTCACAGCATAATATCTTATTAAAGTTCATTTGTAAATAGGTTTAATTTTTATATGTTTATATGTATATATATATATATATATATATATATATATATATATATATATATATATATATATATATATATATATATATATATATATATATATATATATATAATTTTTTCGAAAGAAAACTCAAAATTTTTCTGGGAAACCCCGTCCGATTTTTCTGGATAACGAACTCATCCAAGCCATTAATAAAAGAAAGGCACTTGCCAAGTTTCATCGAAATCGGGTAATTATTTTTTGAGTTATGAGACGGATACATATATATATATATATATATATATATATATATATATATATATATATATATATATATATATATATATATATATATAATCGGACGGGGTTTCCCAGAAAAATTTTGAGTTTTCTTTCGAAAAAATTTTTTTTCTCCGAAAGTAACAAAGCTGTTTTAATGAAATTTACTACATATGTTGCCTCGGGAGAGATCTTACTAAGTACTAAAATTCAACTTTTTAAGTTTAGATAAAATTGAGTTATTTAAATTTTAAATTTCCTTTCGAAAAAATTTTTTTTCTCTGAAAATTACAAAGTTATTTTAATGAAATTTTGTGGATATATTGCCTTAGAAAAGGCCTTACTACGTGTTAAAATTAAACTCTCTAAGTTTATAGAAAATTGAGTTATTTAAATTTGAAGCATTTAAGAAAAATTCACTACCATAACGCACTTGCTGAGTCCCGAGTTTTACAGCTCACAGAGCAGCGAATAATCTAGCATCTTTATTTTAAATAACTTGTTACAAAAAAGTTTGAACGAGGCAGCAAGTGGGTTATTGTACCGACTTCTCATTAAAAAACTTCCAAATCAAACAACTTGAGTTGAAGAAAACGTATCTTTGTGATGTTGGTTTCCTTTAAAAAAGTCTGGACGCAGCAAGTGCGTTATAGTAGTGATTTGTCATAAAATTGTTTTTAAGACCAAATATCTGTGTTTTTGGTTACCAGTATAACCAATATAGTAGAAACAATGTGCCATGTTTCATTAAAATAACTTTATTGCGTCCCGAATTTCTTCCTTACACACATGCATTATATTTCGATGAAAAATGCAAAAATGCAATAACATAAGGCGTGTTCGATTAAAAAAAAAATAAGATAATTTGTATCACCAACAACTTATGGGCCACCCTGTGTTGTAGAAATATTTTTTTAAGATGTAGCTCAAGACACCCTATAATTAATGTATACATTTTTTTCGTATCTTGTATAATAACGGGTATCTTGAGCTTTGTTGATTTTTTACGAAAATTCGACACAAATTATATACCATTAAACTCTATAGCTAAGAATACTGCCAAAGCATCAGGTAAAAGGGTCTATTTGAAATGAATTTTCTGGAAATATTTTAGAAAAATGAAGAACAATGACGGTTGAGGCTAAGATTTCAGGCTTTGTAAAACATTCTTCTTGAGACATTTTCTTTCTAGAGCTCGTATTAGTTTCAGGTTCTCTGCCTAAATGTTGACGTTTTAAATCGCGACGTTTTGAGGAAAACCCCAATTTATTTACTATTTAAATGCCTATAAGTTTTTGTCTTTTAATCTACAGAGCTAAATTTTGGTAGGTAATTTAACCAAATAATGTAAACCCGCGGACCAAATTTGGTTGTCCTTACTTTGTTATTTCTGGAGATATGAATTTTTTAGAAAGAAAACGCAATATTTTCCGGGAAAACCTGGGCCGATTTTCCTGGCTAACGACCTTATCCAAGCCACTTGCAAAAGGAAGGTATTCACCAACTTTAACCTTTTTTGAGTTAGCGGTGTGATACACGTATATATATATATATATATATATATATATATATATATATATATATATATATATATATATATATATATATATATATATATATATATATATATATTGAAACTGACTCCGGATATGTGTTCTAGGGGGCCTAATTAGCGCCCATTTTAAGAATTTTTTCAAAATTTAAAATTCGGAATCTCCTTATTATTTTTTTTTTTTTGTTCCCTCAGGGCTCGTCCGCGGCCTTGCCGCCCCGATAGCACCGCAACCCTTGGTTGATTGTGCATACCCCTAGTCTTACTCCACCCATTCCAAAATCACTGTGCCTTGAACTAGTCTGCACAGCGATTGGTAGGGTGAAGTTTTATATTGCTCTGTCTCCGGTCTAGAGTGACCGTAGATCAGTTGTCTTTTCCGGTCCAGAGCTATACACTCGCACAAGATGTGCTGGGCTGATTCCTCCCCCTCGCCGCAGAGTCTGCATGCGAGGTCCCCTTCGAACCGCCCCATTTTATGTAGGTGTTTCTTGACGGCCATGTGTCCCGTCAAGAGACCTGTTGTGTTTCTGAGCTGTCCTCTGCTAAGGTTTAGCAGCTCCACAGCTCTCTTTGAACTGGGTCCGTCAATTATTGACTTCCCATGTCTGAGCCCTGGACAGTCCGCCCAGTACACCTTGTGTTGGTTTCTGACCCAGGACTTAATGGCTCCCCTGGCAGTGCTCTTTGACACGCCCAGAGCCGGTTCTGGTCCCATAAATGGTTCTGCTGACCCCCTCTTTGCGAGACTGTCAGCTTCTTCATTGCCTTTGACCCCCGAGTGACCCGGCACCCAGATGAGGGTCACCTCATTCTGCCCAGCCAGGTCGCTCGTCTCGTCTCGGCACTCACTCACCAGCCAGGAATTTACCCGTGGGCTACTTAGTGCCTTAAGGGCTGCCTGGCTGTCTGTGGCTATGAGGATCCGCTTGTTGGTGTAGCCCCTCCTCTTGTTCTCCCGCACACAGTGCAGGATGGCGTACATCTCGGCCTGAAACACCGTTGCATGGGCTCCGAGGGAAATACTGTGACTTACCCTCGGTCCTTCCGAGTAAACACCTGCCCCCGTCCCACGCTCCCCGCCAGATCCGTCCGTGAACCAGACGAGCGCGTCCCGTGGTATGCCCGGTGTCTCCTCCCGCCATGCCCCGCGATCAGGGATTTCCACTGTGAAGTTGTTTTCCCTGCACATTCGCGGGCTCGCGAAGTCTGACCTCATTTCAAGCATGGGTTCCTTCACGATCTCCTGAATTTTGCAGTGGCCCCTGAAGCCTGGGTTGATCTTCAGTCTACCATTGCAGGCTAGTCTGTATAGTCCTAGCCTGGCCTCTCCCATAATAACGAAGTGTAGGGGGGGTAGATCCAGCAACACCTCCATGGCGGCTGTTGGGGTTGAAGACATGGCCCCTGTGATGCCTAGGCAAGCCATCCTTTGGATCTTGCCTAGTTTTTGTTTGGCACTGGATTGTGTCACCTTAGGCCACCAAACCAGTGCCGCATATGTTAACGATGGTCTGACCACCCTTGTGTACAGCCAGTGGGCCATACTAGGTCTTAGTCCCCACGTTTTTCCATATAGCCGCCTAGTGACGGCTAAGGTCATGAGTGCCTTACGCAGTATTTTTCCAATGTGACCATTCCAGGTTAGCTTAGAGTCCAATACGACCCCAAGATATTTTACCTCCCTGGCCATTGGAACGCTCCTACCGTATAGAGTGAGAGTTCTGTGGCTTTCACACTTCCTCCTCCTCGTAAACGGCACGACGGTTGCTTTCTCGGGGCTCACCCCGAGCCCTTGATCAACCGTCCACCCTTCCACCACTTTCAGTGCAGTCTGCATACGCTCCCACACTGCCTGTGTGACCTTTCCTCGGACTATGATGACAATGTCGTCCGCATAGCCCTGTACCTCATACCCCCCTCCCGAGAGCCTCCCCAGCAGGCCGTCCACGACTAGACACCAGAGCAAGGGAGACAGAACGCTCCCCTGCGGACACCCCGCCGCGACCCCCGCCAGCAGAGTCCCTCCCGCGAGTGAGGTGAACACCGCCCTGTCCCTGAGCATGGAACCGATCCACCTGCAGCAGGTCTCCTCTATTCCACGCTCCCGGGCAGCTGCCAGAACCGATCCGAACGAGGTGTTACTAAAGGCCCCCTCTATGTCTAGGAAGGCCCCCAGCGCCACCTCCTTGTTCTCCAGCGTATTCTCCAGTTTCAGCACCAGTTGGTGCAGTGCTGTTTCTGTTGAGAATCCTGCTCTGTATGCATATTGTCCGCAGTGTAGAGGATATGCTTCCAGTACACCGCCCCTAATGTGCCGGTCGAGCAGTTTTTCCACTGTTTTCAGCAAGAAGGACATGAGACTTATTGGCCTCAGGGACTTTGCCTGGTCTGTTGGACGCCCAGGTTTAGGAATAAATACAACCCTGGCCAGTCTCCATGCCCTCGGAATGTACCCCAGAGCCAGGCTGGCCCTCATAATGAGGGTAAGCACCGGCGCCAGTATATCTATCCCCTGTTGGAGCATGATGGGCATTATTCCATCAAATCCCGGCGATTTGTATGGCTTAAAGCTGTTAATGGCCCATCTGATTTTGCTCCAGGTAACCACCTCTTTAGCGACTGTCCAGTCTACTCTAGATGCCCGCCTATAAGACGCCTCTATTTCTGAGTGTTCCCAGTCCGGAGGTGATTGGTTTATTATGTTACAGCCGGGGAAGTGCGTCTGGAGTAAAATTTCCATAGTTTCCTCCCCCGAGCTTGTAAAGCCTCCCGTGGGTGTTCTAAGGGAGCCTATGTTAGTCTGAGGGCCCTTAGACAGGATCTTGTGTAGTCGAGCACTCTCAGACGTGTTTTCCACTTCTTCGCAGTGCCTCCTCCACGACTCCTTCTTGGCGTCCCTCAGTCTTTTGTTATAGGTCGATAGGGCCTGTCTATATTCATCCCATGCTCCCGACCTTTTGGCCGCGTTAAACATCTTACGAACCTGCGTCCTCCTTTGCCTGAGGTCCTCGTTCCACCATGGGACGTTCCTGGTGGACACCCTCATTTTCAGGGGGCAGTTGGCGTTATAGGCCGAGGTAATTGCGTCTCGCAATTGGACTGCTGCAATCTCGAGGTCTATTGAATCCCTTATGGCCCTCTCAACCCCCCGCAGTTCCACAGCTAGGTCTGCCCTGTAGGCTTCCCAGTCCGCCTTGCGGGGGTCCCGGTACCATACCGTTTCTCTTTTGACTTTGGCGATTTCAAACCGGATGTATCTGTGGTCTGAGCTACTCACTTCCCCAGACACAGCCCAGCTTTTAACAAAGTCACCCAGAAACTGGGTGGAAACTGTTAGGTCTAAAACTTCCTCACGCCGTGTTGTGACGAATGTCGGTTTATTACCTCTATTCAATATGTCTAAATTAAATTTCATAAAGAATTGTAAAAGTGCCTCACCCCTAGAGTTTGTGTCCGAGCTACCCCACAACTCATGGTGCGCATTCGCATCCATGCCGATGATGGTCTGCCATCCACCTGCTCTGCTACCCACCATCAGCTGCTCCAATTCGTTGGGTGGAGGAAGGTCCGTGCTGTCCCCTGGCAGATAGGCTGACGCGACAGTAATGTCCCTCAGCCCATCCGCTCCTCCACATCGGATTTTGATCGTTGCCAGGTCCCTGGAACAGAAATTCATTAGAGGGAGAAACTCTATCCCTTCCCTGACAAAAATGCAGGCCCTCGGATTCTCGCTGGACCTGCTGTAGATGAGCTTTCCATTAGCTCCGCCGAGTCCCTTGATCTCTCCTTTGTAGGAGTACGGTTCCTGGATGAGGGCCACATCCGTGTTCCTCAGAGCCATTAGTAGTCCGGCCGTGGCTGCCCTACTGTGTTGGAGGTTGACCTGAAGGAACCTAAGTCCCATTAACCCTTAATTGCTTCCCCAGTGGGCGGAAGCTAACCCTTCCCATGCCCCAGAATGCCTTGAAGGAGGTTCCTTCAAGGGCTCTGTAAGATGTCGGGTCGATCGAGAAGGCGAGCGTCTGTCCTTTCTCCTCTGCCTTCCTGCTTAGAACCGACCAGTGTTGCGTCCCCAGTTCAGGGTTCTGGATCTTAAGTCTGCTGATCACCGTCTCCTGCGGGACGGTGTCAGGGATCCGTACGAGGACCTTGCGTCTCTTTGGGAGTTCCTTGGGCTCGACGGCTCTCAAGTCTGCCCCCTCCCAAATCTGACCGAGGCCCCCGATCGTTTTCCGCAGCCAGTCCCGCGACTGCGGGCCGGCACAGGTTATCCAGAGGATGCCCCCCGTCAGGCGCGTCCGGTGGAACTGAGGCGGGCTCTCCCCTTCCTGAAGAGAGTCCACTGCAGCTACCACCGCAGCCTGGATCAGGTCCGCCTTCCCCTGGTCTAGCGTGACCTCAGGATGGCGTCTGTCAATCACCGCCATCCCGAGGCCCTCCGCAGCCTCCCTGTAAGAGCCAGTCTGCGCCGGTGTTCCGGCCTTAGTTCCTTTGGGAGGTCTGTCTGTAGTAGGCGTGCTAGAGCCAGAGCGCGGCGTCTTCCGACTCGCACTCTCCTCTTGCGCCTTTACAGGCACCCTGGCCCTTTTGGAACGTCTGTCTGTAGTGGGCGTGCTAGAGTTCGAGCGCGTCCTCTTCTGACCCGCACTCCCCTCTTGCGCCTTTACAGGTTTCTCGACCGTCCAGGTCCCGGCCGCCATTTTTTGCGCCCTCCGGAGCTTCTTTCTTTGCGCCCCGGAAAGACGCTTGGACTGCCGGGGCAGTCCCTCTACTCTAACAGTAGAGTCCTCACTGGTGGAGGGGCCCCCGGAGTCCGCGGAGCTCGCCGCCCTCCGGTGGGACCCAGCCTCCAGCTTGGGTGTCGGGGACAGGTCACTGGCCGAAGCTACCCCCTGATCCCCCGTATCTACGCCGGTCGTGGGACCTCCAGAGTCCGCTGCCGCACCCTGGCTCGTCTCCGTTTCCGGGATAGACTCAAGGCTCAAGTCTGTAGCCGGAGCCACTCCTCGAGCCTCATTGGTTTTGGTTTTATATGTATTTATAATCTTCATGTTGTTCCCACGAGAATGGGGGAAATACTGTCCACACCATCAGAACCCCCTGTGTGGTGCAAGGCGGGTTACTCTGGAGGGTTGCCTGGTACTCCAGAGGTTCCGTTCAGGACACCATCACCCTGGTGCCATCCATCCATAGGCACGGGTCACGTGACACCGTAGATTGGGGGAGTTTAGTTCGACCTCCTTGTCTAGATCCGTCATGTTTAGTTATTAGCAGGGTCACCTCGTGCAGGATGCGGATTTTTACCGCACATGACGGTCTTGGGGAAAGCTTCATCGGGAGTTTATGTTGTTATTTCCACTTCCTCAGCTTGCCCCCTGGAAATAAAATTCACTAAAATATTGAACAGAAATTGAAAAGAGCATTTATTAAATTAAAAAATCATAAAACATTGTAGCAGATGCTCAAATTGTGCCTCATTTACTTCTATACACAAAGCTGTGCGTCCTAGAGATTGTCTGGCTCCAAACAAAATTACAATATCTTGTCTAACCAGATTTGACGCTTTCACAATTCGGGCCCATAGCTCCTGCCGAGTTTGTACTGGTGTCGCATAAAATCTACTTTTCATAAATCCCCAAAAATCTAAAATATTCAATTCGGGTGACCTCACAGGCCAATTTTCAGGTGCATCTTGCCCACCACCAATCCAGCGCCCAGCAAACTGATTATTATGAAATTGCCGCACGTGTTAAGCATATTGTTGTGGTGCACCGTCGTGTATAAACTACAATGTGTTTCCGAACATTTAAAGGCAAATCTGCTAATAGACCAGGCAATGTATTTTCTAAACAATTTAGAAACGGAACCCCTTTTGAGCGTAGAGGTAGCTTAACGAGCCTAACAAATGATCACCGACAATTCCAGCACACACATTGATGGAAGATTGATATTGAAAATGAGACACAATCGTTGCTTTTGGATTAGCGTCACTCCATTCATGGGTGTTATCTAAGTTTAGTACTCCGTTTTTTGTGAAACAGGATTTGTCAGTAAATAAGAGTGTGTCGCAGAAGGTACTATTTTCATTGTTTGTTCCTGGTCCGATTATAGAAACGTATTCTGGCATTGTTATCTTGGGGCAGAAGTTCGTGTTCCCGAGTTACATGGTAGGGCCGTAGCTGGTGTTTTTTATTAGGTTGTGGACTGTAGACTTGGAAACATTCACTTCAGCGGCAATCCTTCTTACGCTTGTATTTGAAATTTCTTCAACAGCGTTTAAGACAGCTTCTTCCATATCTGCAGTCCTTGCAGATCATGGACAAGCATACTCGGTGGTATGAGGTAGAAAGGTACCCTTTTCTTTAAACCTTCGGTCAATTGCAGCAAAAGTTCTGTGGTAAAGAACTTGTCGACCAGGAAACTTTTCAGCATATCTCCTTGCAGACTCTAAAGAATTACATCCACAGTCTACATATACTAAATGCGTCTCAGGCAATTCATTTAACCCGGCGTCTGACATGTGAAAATCTTTAACATTTTCCGACATATGGGGTATCACATACCCCACAATTATTTTTATTTTAATTCCCTTTAACTGAATTTTTGATATATATATATATATATATATATATATATATATATATATATATATATATATATATATATATATATATATATATATATATATATATATATATATATATATATATATATGACACTAAATACAAATATCACATTTCTTCATTACCAACACAAAAACTTCTTTAGAAGAAGAAAATTAAAAAAGAAAAGCTCACATCATCCTGTTTTAGGCAGTAAAAAAACGTTTGTAAAAAACTTTTATTTACAATGGTTCTGTACCATCAAATAAACAGAAACAATAGAATATAAGTAAATAATACATTGCAGTGTACTATATAAAAAAATTATATCAAAATATGTAAAACCAAAAAGTTATGCATTTGCAAAGTGACTACAATTTTCGCAGTACATACATTTTTCGCAAGCCTCACATACATATTTAGTTTTGCGATCACGATTACGAGGACAAAAATCACATCTGCGCTGTTTGTTAGGTCTTTGTTTCTTTGTAGGAGGTTCTTCGGGTTCTCCTCTGATTTTGAGCAAAGCCGTCCTTATTTCGCGTAGTATTCTAAAGTTGGTCATCCTTGCTTTTTGATAATCATTTATCAATTCAAACCCCAACATTGTGAGAAAATCTTTTCTTTTCAGAATTAATCCATTATTATTTTCACAATGAATTATTTGGGAATTGATACCGGCAGTGTTCATTATAGAAAAAAATAGTGTTAGAGGCCATCGTCGGCTATTGCGAGATACATTATAGTTTGCAGACAATTCATCTACTGTATCAACCCCTCCTTTCGTTAGATTGTAGAATGAAATTATTTCAGGTAGCTTATCTTCGGATTCATCTACGGAATCGTCATGATGAAGGGTTGACATCAGCAGAACCACCTTGCCCTTTCTTGGAACGTACGATACTATTGTAAAATTTTCTTGAAAACCAAAAACACTTGACATTATTGGTCGATTTCGAACATTCAAAAATATCAAAGGGATTTCCCTTTTATTTTTTCGAATTGTACCGACTCCAGTCAGATGATGATTTGTACGGAGCTTTTCAAATAGATCGTAACTTGTGTACCAATTGTCACACGTAAAATTTCTGTAACTACTCATATGGACTGACGAGCTGTTCCACTATTGCAGTTGGAGTATTACTAAGAGCAAAGGGCCCATCAGGTTGCTTACCCACATAGACCTCCATGTTTACTAAATAATGCGTTCTGGCATCTACCAAAGCTTGAACCTTAATGCCGTACTTAGCTGGTTTATTCGGTATGTACTGGCGAAATGGACATCTGCCTCTAAAAGCTTCAAATTTCTCATCAATGGTTAAATATCTACCAGGCGAATAGGCATTTTTGCAATTATCAGTAAATTTTTCTGTTATGGCTCTAATAGGTGCCAGCTTATCTATTTCGCGTCTTTGCGAGCTATTTTCTTTATTATCAAATCGCAAACATGTAAGCAAAAATTCAAACTCTCTTTGGGCCATAGTTACTGGAAATATTTCAAAACCGGTTCCGTCAGTTTTCTATAAATCCTTCAGTAAACGGTGGTTGTTTCGAAAAACTCCTACTAAATATAGCAGTCCGAATAAAGATTTTAGTTCTATATTATTTGTAGGTTGATAATAAGAAGATTTCTCCCATTCACGTGTTTTTCCCTTAATTCGTTGATTTGTCCACTGCGTAATATCGTCTATCATTTCTTCATCGATGAAAATAAGAAAACATTCAAGAGGACTTTTTTTATCTCTAGCGGATCTTTTGACACCAGGCAATTGAGTTATCAGGTTCTCGCCTCGGGTTCTCACATTTCTGTTATAATATGTTTTTCTCCATTTAGTTCCATTTTTCCCTAAATAGTATTTTTCCCGATCTTGCACTATTTCAGATTCATTTTCGGTTACATCATTTTCGTGTGCGTTAGTGGTAACACCGACAGCTTCCATAAAATTACATTGTCCATCGTCATTATTTGCTTCCTGCTCAACATCTGCATAGTCACTGTTTATGCTTACATTGTCTATCTCACTCTCATCGTCTGATTCAATTACTTCTTCATCTTCGCTTTGCACCTCCTTACACAGATCCTGTAGGCGACGCATTTCCTTTTCGTAGTCTCCCATAGTTAACCTAATGATTTCAAGGGCTGGTGAATAATATCGTCATTTAATAAGGAAACATACCTCGAAATTTGAAGCAAAGGCGCGTAAACTGCGATAGAAATTTATTTGAGAAATGTTCGAATTTTGTAACACAATCCGACACGTGGAGTTTAACAAACCCTAGGTACCTAAACTAAACCGTTCATTTACACAAACTCTAGCAAACTATTGTAAAAATGGCTCCGCACGCTAAGAGACTCGACAATTTCCGAAATCTAACGAGAGGGATATGCATGTGAGCGCGGTATTTTTTAAATCGTCGGACATTTTAGTTCTCTCTGGGTTTGTCACACCCCACATGTCGGACTCCGGGTTAAACTATACTGACTGCAAGACATAATTTCGAATAACCCCAGCAAAAAATCATATTGTTTGACAAGCTATGACAATTTAAACTGCTGTTGAGGACTTTTGCTGTATCCATGGTAACGTAAACTTTCAGTTTAAAAATTTAATTAATATACGTGCGTTTTTAGTGAACAAACAATTTTAACTCAATTTTTCTGGAAAACTCTACATTCTATAAAATTTCTACCAGTATACCCTATTTTTGCCTTTTATTAGTCTTTGAATTTTTAAGACCGTTGGAATGTTTCAGAAATTTTCACTTTTAACATATTTTACTGTCACATCGCCACAACCTGTGGAAGTATCGCATCGAGGACAAACATTTGAATTTTTTTTTTGCTTAAACGACGTAAAACGTATCAAAACATATAGAAATCATGATTTGGAAACGAAATTTTTTTTGTCTGTCGGTCTGTATGTCTGTCTGTAGCCTCGATAACTTTAGAACGAATTGAGATATCGTCTTCAAATTTGCTGCGCAGTTAGCACTCGACAAACGAACGGTTCGGATTGTTTTTGGGTAAAATCGCTCCAGGGGGTAGGGGATGAATGAGGGGCGATTTGGTAAAAATTGACATTTTTTTCGTTAAAGCTCGAGTAATATAACGTTTTTAAGTTTATTTATTAGAAAACTCTTAATTTTGTCAAACATCTGGTATGCTGTACTAAAATTAAAATAAGTCTTGAATGTGTGTGGGCGGAATATTGTTGACACACATTTCAATTTTTTTGCTAAAACGGCGTAAAAAGTCTTAAAGCATAGAAAACTTGGTTCTGCAACGAAATTTTGTTTGTTTGTCGGTCAGTCGATCTGTCAGTATGTACGTGTCTGTTAATAGGTCCAATAACTTATTAAGATATCTTCAAATTTGGTATCTAATTAGCACCCTACAAAGGAACGCCTCGAGTTGTTTTTGGGTAAGATGGATTTAGGGCGTAGGGGATAAATCAGGGGTGATTTGGTGAAAATTGACATTTTTAAATCAAACTCGAGTAATATAACGTTTAAAAAGTTTATAGGTACAGGAATACAAATATTTTCTTTATGGTCAACTCATGGTCCCTAAGTTCATTCCATGAGAATGTCTTTTCTGAAGAGAATAAATTATCACAGCTATGTGGAAGTTATGACTCAACTTGCACTATTTTTATAAATTATAACCCTCAGAATGCCTCCACGCACGCCACTGCTTTACATCATAAATCGGAAGTTGCCTGCCTAGACAGCTTGTTAGACACCTTAAATCGTATTTTGCGTTTTCCTTTATATGCTGTTAATATTTGCTCATGTGCAAATTTTGTAAATCTTATCTTTAGCCGTTTTAAAGATAATTAAGGAAAATCGCTTTAAGCTTAACAATTTTAACACCCTGTATCTCAGTATCACGACCTTAAAATGAAAAATGTTATAGGAATTACCCCCACTATTTTTCAATGGCAACTCACACCCCAGTCTTTTTGAAGTATAACCAGGACACCATATATATATATATATATATATATATATATATATATATATATATATATATATATATATATATATATATATATAATAATAATAAGTTTATTCATCAGAAATTCTACATACTTAATTCTAATTACAAATAGAAAATTACTCCAATAAGCACATGATTTTAGTTAACGACGAATAAACTACAAGTTTATTACAGAAGCTTTTAGCTTATATGCATAAAATATACGTCAATTTATTCTACATCTTAACCTTTTTTTATGAGTGGTATACATTCCTCATTCAACTAGTAATAGTTTTCTCAATTTTATCCCTGGCAGTATTTATAAGCCATTTACTTACAGCCCACTTGAAAGGTCCCACACCACCAATACTTTTGACCGAGTCAGGTAACAGGTTATATAGCTTTGGTCCATAGTATCTATAATATTTTTTGCCTATGGTTTTATGGATTCTGTCAACCTCACACCTCTGCACTCTCATGTTATATCCGTGTTCAACCTGCAGATACGTATGTTTGTTACCAAAAAACCACAACAACACAGACTTAGCATACAGTTGCCGCAAATCTAGAATCCCCAACTCATCAAAAAGTTGATCACTGGGATACAATCTATCTTTGCAATACAAAACTTTCAGAATCCATTTCTGAATAACAATCAGCCTCCCCAAATACACAGCATCGACTCCGCCCCAGCTTAATATACCATACATAAGTTGACTTTGGATCAATGAAGAATACAATGTTCGCAAACTACTCAGACTAAGAATTCCACTTAAGTGTTTAAATTTAGTAATAAATGAGCGCAACCGTTTAACGAGATGCTCCATGTGGTGGTTCCACCTAAGATAACTGTCGAGAATAATACCAAGGTATGTAACACGATTTTGCGATTGTATCTCTAATTCTCCCACTGTAAGAGACTTGAAAGTGGGTATATATTTTTGGTAAGATGTGAAGGGGAGGTACACCGTCTTATCAGGATTTAAGGTAAGTAGGTTGTCAGAGAACCAATTTTTTATCATCTTAAAATCTGTTTCAGCTTTATGTTTCAGTATATCCCAGCTTTCTGCGCTATAAAATATTGCTGTGTCGTCAGCATAACTGACTAGTTTACCCCGTGACTCCTGCGTTAATAAATCGTTAATATAGATGGTAAATAATATCGGCCCCAAAACTGATCCTTGTGGAACCCCAGAGTTTATCATTCTCTCTTCACTGATCTCATCATGCACCCTGACACACTGTCGTCTGTTAGTCAAATATGACTGGATTAAGGCCCCTGCCTGCCCTCTTATCCCATATGCTTCTAACTTCTGAATAAGTTCTGTATGATCTACAGTATCAAAGGCTTTTGATAGATCGACAAAAAGGCATAGAGCCACTCTTTTCTCATCTAATGCCTTATATATATATATATATATATATATATATATATATATATATATATATATATATATATATATATATATATATATATATATATATAGAGTGTGCCTAAATTGATGCAAAAAAGGTGATTTTTTACCAAAAATTAAGAGGGGTCTTTCATATAATTTTTTGTTCAAATCCCCTTCCCCTCCAAGTTACAGCCCTTTGAAATCAGGCCAAAAAAATGTTTTTATTCAAAATTTCCACTATGGAACAATTTAGACAAATTAAATTGTGCAGATGATTAATAAAATGGCAGTTTTTGGCGGTTTTTGTAACCGTGAAATCACAAGGGGGTGAAAAGTCAACCCGTACCGTATTTTGCACCAGATCTTTTTAATGTCTTTACATTTTCCTATCTGAAAAATGTATTTGAAAAGACGGATTCAATCTGCAACTTTTTAATATCTGGACTTTTTTTCATAAAACTGTTCTCTTTTCTGTAAATAAAGGAACTATCCTGTGCGTAAGCTAACTGGAGCAAGTGACCTTTATGAATCCTAGATGTTCTTCAATGTTTCTGTGCGCCGACCTGACCTGATCTGTCACAGAAACGTTAAAAACATCAAGAATTCATAAGGGCCACTTGCTACTGTTAGCTTACGCGCTGGCTACGGCCTTCATCTACAGAAAAGAAAACCAATAGTGGAGTCAGAGAAGTAGTCTCCAAGTCTGTATTTATTTTAATTTTACTACTAATAATAATTAACGAACTAACACTTATTTATTAATACCCTGTATACACAGGCAAAACTGTAGATACCTGGCATGCTAGTAATCCTCATGTCGGCTCAGATATATAAACATATAAAAATTGAGGGTTCAAGGTTGACCAAATCATTCGAATTGACTTCGGGAGTTATGCAGGACGAATGTCTGAGTCCATTATTATTTTCCTTGTTTATCGCAGATATAGAGATTTTTCTTCGTTCTGGGGTGGCTGGAGGTATCGACCTCGATGGTCAAAACGATGTTGTCATGCTTTTGTACGCGGACGATTTAGCTCTGTTGGCTGCTTCTCCCATTAACCTGCAGAAAAATATTAATATGCTGGAATCCTACAGTGTGGGTAACGATCTAGTAGTCAATATTGAGAAAACTAAAGTGATGCGTTTTGCTAGATCAGAAGCAACTAATAATAGCGTAAAATTTTATTACGGTGACAAGACTTGGGATACTGTTTCTTCGTTTTCTTACTTGGGGGTTTTGTTTTCCACATCATCCCTTTTCTTGGAGATGTCAAAGTCTATTTACAATAGGTCAAAATCTTCATTTGGTGCAGCATTTTCACTTCTGGGAAAATATAGGGGTGTTCCATGGACTTCTGTTCTGGAGTTGTACAACTCTGTTATTGTAGGCGCCCTTAGACATTGCCTCCCAATATGGGATTTACGATATGTCAATATTGTAGAGAAGGTACAAGTAGGCTTCTTTACATATATCCTCCATCTACCTAAAACAACTCCCGATCCTATAGTTAGAAGAGAAGCTGGCGTAATTCATCTTGAATATACTGTTTTCAAGCAGACACTCGAATGGTTGCAAAAGTTGCTTTTTTTGGATGATAGTCGTTTGCCGAAGAAATGCTTGGTTAGAATGCTGCAACTTAGGGATGTTGCCCCACGGTACAGTTAGCTCAATCAAGTTGGGGACATTGTTGTTAAGCTAGGCTTCGAAGACGTGTGGGTAAATCTTTCTTTTGATACTCTGAAAAGTAAATAGGACAGTATTCTCGATAAATATCTAACTAACCTTAAAGAAAACGATTTGGACGCTATTTCTAACTCACGTTATACCTTGCTGTACAGAGATTTATATAGTTATGAAGGCTTTGACAATACTTATTTGCGGTTGAGCATTCCCATTACCTATAAGAAAGTGATCGCCGAAATACGCTCTTCCTACAAGAGGTCTTTAACTCTTTCTGTTTTTGGTAGTCACTATTCTTTAAAATTTCAAGAGATTTGCACGATATGCAACTTGCAGAGGGATGATACGCTCATCCAGGTCTTTTTTGATTGTCCTATATATGAGCCACTTAGAACGCCTTTATTAAAGGACTTAAAGTCTGTTGGAAGCTGCTCTTGCTGATCCCACAGGTTGCCTGATTAAAACGATTGTCCATTCCTTATCGGCAAGCTTGAGGCTGAGAATTTTTATTATGAATGAATAAAATTCTGTTAACGTTTACTTATCTTTATTGCTGGAGCCCTCCTATCTAACGGTTTGCAGGAGAGTTGGGTGGATGTGTGTATACTTTTTTTTTTGTTCCCTCAGGGCTCGTCCGCGGCCTTGCCGCCCCGATAGCACCGCAACCCTTGGTTGATTGTGCATACCCTTAGTCTTACTCCACCCATTCCAAAATCACTGTGCCTTGAACTAGTCTGCACAGCGATTGGTAGGGTGAAGTTTTATATTGCTCTGTCTCCGGTCTAGAGTGACCGTAGATCAGTTGTCTTTTCCGGTCCAGAGCTATACACTCACACAAGATGTGCTGGGCTGATTCCTCCCCCTCGCCGCAGAGTCTGCATGCGAGGTCCCCTTCGAACCGCCCCATTTTATACAGGTGTTTCTTGACGGCCATGTGTCCCGTCAAGAGACCTGTTGTGTTTCTGAGCTGTCCTCTGCTAAGGTTTAGCAGCTCCACAGCTCTCTTTGAACTGGGTCCGTCAATTATTGACTTCCCATGTCTGAGCCCTGGACAGTCCGCCCAGTACACCTTGTGTTGGTTTCTGACCCAGGACTTAATGGCTCCCCTGGCAGTGCTCTTTGACACGCCCAGAGCCGGTTCTGGTCCCATAAATGGTTCTGCTGACCCTCTCTTCACGAGACTGTCAGCTTCTTCATTGCCTTTGACCCCCGAGTGACCCGGCACCCAGATGAGGGTCACCTCATTCTGCCCAGCCAGGTCGCTCGTCTCGTCTCGGCACTCACTCACCAGCCAGGAATTTACCCGTGGGCTACTTAGTCCTTAAGGGCTGCCTGGCTGTCTGTGGCTATGAGGATCCGCTTGTTGGTGTAGCCCCTCCTCTTGTTCTCCCGCACACAGTGCAGGATGGCGTACATCTCGGCCTGAAACACCGTTGCATGGGCTCCGAGGGAAATACTATGACTTACCCTCGGTCCTTCCGAGTAAACACCTGCACCCGTCCCACGCTCCCCGCCAGATCCGTCGGTGAACCAGACGAGCGCGTCCCGTGGTATGCCCGGCGTCTCCTCCCGCCATGCCTCGCGATCAGGGATTTCCACTGTAAAGTTGTTTTCCCTGCACATTCGCGGGCTCGCGAAGTCTGCCCTCATTTCAAGCATGGGCTCCTTCACGATCTCCTGAATTTTGCAGTGGCCCCTGAAGCCTGGGTTGATCTTCAGTCTACCATTGCAGGCTAGTCTGTATAGTCCTAGCCTGGCCTCTCCCATAATAATTAAGTGTAGGGGGGGTAGATCCAGCAACACCTCCATGGCGGCTGTTGGGGTTGAAGACATGGCCCCTGTGATGCCTAGGCAAGCCATCCTTTGGATCTTGCCTAGTTTTTGTTTGGCACTGGATTGTGTCACCTTAGGCCACCAGACCAGTTCCGCATATGTTAACGATGGTCTGACCACCCACTGGCTCTACAGCCAGTGGGCCATACTAGGTCTTAGTCCCCACGTTTTTCCAAATAGCCGCCTAGTGACGGCTAAGGTCATGACTGCCTTACGCAGTATTTTTCCAATGTGACCATTCCAGGTTAGCTTAGAGTCCAATACGACCCCAAGATATTTTACCTCCCTGGCCATTGGAACGCTCCTACCGTATAGAGTGAGAGTTCTGTGGCTTTCACACTTCCTCCTCCTCGTAAACGGCACGACGGTTGCTTTCTCGGGGCTCACCCCGAGCCCTTGATCAACCGTCCACCCTTCGGCTAAGAGGGTAAAAGTGGGCGGGGTTAGGCAGACACAAGTGAATATACGAACGTTAAAGAAGGGAAAACAGAGAGGAAGTCATATTAATCTACCAATGTTTACATTTTATGGTACTGATGGTTAGGAATGCTGAGTTTTTTTTTACATTGAAATATAATTGTATGTAATTCTGTAATCAATAAAGTTTTTATTATTATTATTATTATTATTAAAACATAAATAAAAATTTAAACTGACTTAGGATATGGTTTCCAGGATCATTTTAAAAAAGCTTTTTAAAATTTTCAAGTCAGGGTCTCCGCGTAGATAATTCTATCCACAAAAGTTGTCTAAAAGAAGCGAACATTGTAGAGTAAATGAATTACAATGCTTCTTGCTGCTTACACATATAATTAGGGTGTATTTAGGAGAATGCAGGAAAACATAATTAAAGTGTCCAGACATGCAGAAGGAGCGATCTTCAGCAGTGATTAATCCAACTTTTATTGTGTTTTAAGTGTAATTTAACGAGACCTCCTTGCATAAAATTGTGAACCAAAAAATTCGCAGACGACAATGGCCGATAATAAAGAAGATTGTACACCGTGAAACACACAAACACATACACATAAACCCTTACGTAAAACACCGTGCACTCGTCACGCAATATTACGTAAAGCCGTTTTTTCTAAAAGCGATTGATAAACAGTGGCGTCACGTTTGACACAATGCTTATAGCAAATTTTTCTACTACAGTGCGTTCAGACGAGTCTCTTACCGCAAAAGTGATTTTTTTATATTTAAACAACACACCACAAGGGCTTACAGCCTAGATACTATCGTACCGTGTGTGTCGACAAGGAGGAAAGAAGCAACTTGTTAATTTTGGACTTGAAGGTTTGGAGGTTCGGAGGAGAAGGAAAAACATGTGCCGGCAAGGAGTTCCACAACTTGGAAGTCCTCGGGACAAAAGAGCGGGCATAACAAGATGTTCTATGTCTGGTGACCTGAAGAGTAAAAGGGTGCATTTGCTATGTTCTCCTGGTAGATCTGTTGGAGGAACTATGGAAGAAAGCTCCTCTGAGCAGTGCCCGTGCAGATATCTATAAATGAGAGAGGTCACCAACGGCATGTCGGTGGACAAGGGATGACAGCTTTTGGGTGAGGGTAGGGTCACCAATTGGACGTATAGCTCTCTTCTGAATGGAGTCCAGGATAGTGAGTGTAGAAGCGGCAACGGCACCCCAGATGTGGGAGCAGTATTCGAGGTTTGGCCTTATTTGTGAAGTATATCAGGTATAGAGATTGAGCTGGTGAAAAGTATTTGCGAGCCCCGAAGAGGAAACCTAATTTCTTAGCAGACGTTTCTGCAATTGATGTGACATGTTGGTGCCAATTGAGATTTCAATCCACAGGAATGCCAACAAGTGAAAAGGACTCATTACTTTGAATAACTTGGTTGTTCATTGTGATGGGTCTAGAGCTGGTGTATCTCTTATGAGATAGAAAGCAAAACTGAGATTTGGTGGAGTTGAATTGTACAAGATTTCTACTTCCCCAGTCTAATATTTTTTGGGGATCTACAGAGGCATAACCCTCCATGAGTCTGCGATCCTCATCTAATTGGGCTAAAGTGACAGGCTTAGAATATTGTATATTTGAGTGGATGGTGCTGTCGTCCGCGTAACTGTGAACTGGGTTAGAAGTGCTAGAGATGAGGTCATTGATGTGGAGAAGAAACAAAGTAGGGACTAAAGCTGAATCTTGAGGGACTCCTGCATTAATTGGATACAGTTTAGAGGAATGGCCATCCACGACAACATAAATGGAAATTGGCTGTCCAGGTACAGAGTTTTGGTGGTAGGCCATAGGCTGGAAGTTTATTAAGCAGCGCTGCATGTCAGACCTGGTCGAATGCTTTGGATATGTCTAGAGCGACAATCTGGGATTCACCGTGTAGTTCCATAGACTTATTCCAAGAATGGGTGACAAAGGAAAAGAGGTCGACACTTGATCTGCGCTGACGGAATCTATACTTCCTGTCGTATAATATGATTTGATGCAATACTATTTACGCACATTGTATAAGTTTCAGTGAAAATCAAACTCAACTTGTCATTTGTCTTCTATAATCTACTCACCTCAAAGCTACGCCACTGGTTTATTATTTGTTATATTTTGGAAGGAAACACGGATTTGAAGGTTTGCATAATACACATGGCACTGGTGATAATAATAGTAGTAATGAGCCAACAGCCAACACACTAGGGATGTGGATGTGCTGAAACGTATTGCGACCGATTATCCTCAGACTGTGACGGACTCGGGTCACCTGCGACTAAGTGATACACAGGTGTTCATTTGAGGACCTCTAGATCTCAAGAATTGGCTTCCGAGTTTATTTAACTCTAACACCACGAACTTCTATGGACCTTTATTATGCAACACATATACAGATGCGCTACATGAGGATCTCCAGCACACTGATATAAGTCACCATATAATTTTTTAAGTTAATTTTTATTTAAAAAAAAATTCACTAATAGAAAGGTATCGATGGTGAGACTTTGCAAAAATGTTTTCAAATTAGCGTGAGCTAGGACCCCTAGAACCCATATCCGGGGTGATTTTTATATGTTTATTTATATATATATATATATATATATATATATATATATATATATATATATATATATATATATATATATATATATATGTATGTATGTATGTATCCATCCGATAACTCAAAAGATAATTAACAGATTTCGATTAAACTTGGCAAGTGTCTTTCTTTTATTAATGGCTTGGATGAGTTCGTTAGCCAGATAAATCCAACAGGGTTTTCCGAGAAAATGTTGAGTTTTCTTCAGAAAAAATTTTTCTTCGAAAATTGCAAAGGTGTTTTAATGACATTTACTGGATATGTTGCCTTGGTAGAGACCTTACCACGTACCAAAATTCAACTTTCTAAGTTAATAGAAAATTGAGTTATTTAAATTTTAAATTTTCTTTCAAAAAACTTTTTTTTTCCGAATATTACAAAGCTCTTCCAGTGAAATGTGGTGCATATCTTGCGTTGGGAAAGGTCTTATTACACACCAAAATTAAATTTTTTAAGTTTACAGAAAAGTGAGTTATTCAAGTTTGAAGCATTTAATAAAAATTGACTACCATAACGCACTTGCTGCGTCCCGAACTGTTTAGTGAAATTTTATTTTAAAAATCTCACTAATAGAGAGGTATCGATGGTGAGACTTTGCAAAAAATTTGTCAAATGAGCGCGAACTAGAACACCTAGAACCCATATCCGAGGCCAGTTTCAATGTTTATATATATATATATATATATATATATATATATATATATATATATATATATATATATATATATATATATATATATGTATCCAACCGCTAACTCAAAAAATAACTAACAGATTTCGATGAAACTCGGGAAGTGCCTTTCTTTTATTAATGACTTGAATGAGTTCGTTAGCCAAAAAAAATCAAACTAGGTTTCCGGGAAAATTTTGAGTTTTCTTTCGAAAAAAAATTTTTTCCCCGAAAATTGCATATCTATTTTAATGAAATTTGGTGCGTATATAGCCTCCGGAAATACCTCACTATACACCAAAACCAAACTTTCTAAGTTTATATGAAATTGAGTTATTTAAAGTTTGAGTTTCTTCTTCTCTCCAAAAATTACAAAGCTATTTTAATGAAATTTGGTGGATATGTTGCCCTGAAAAAGACCTTGCCAAATACTAAAATTCAACCGTCTAAGTTTGTAGAAAATTGAGTTATTCAAATTTGAAGCATTTAATAAAAATTCACTACCATAACGCACTTGCTGCGTCCCGACCTTTATGTTTATTAACGAATTTGACATTTGAAAATAACAAGAAAAATTTTTGCCTGGCGAAAAGGATATTTTATTTGGAAATTAAAGCGATATCTTAAACGGAAATGTCAATGCTGCATAAAAGGAAAAGCTGGTAATCATAAAAAGTAATGGAATTGATCGAAGGTATTAGAGCAGACAGAAACGCCTTCTATTATGCATGATTTTATGTGAAAAGTGCCTAAAGTGATATGTAAAACTGTGAGGTACCTTAGGCCTCTAAAGGGCGTAGATAAGGGGGGTGTAGAGGTGGAGGTTGGATGGGTAGAGGGGTACTTCCCCCCGAGAAATAAAAATACAATTGAAAAATACATTTCTCACAAGAGTACGATATAGGTAGATACATTTTCGAAATATTGGAGCAGGAAATATTTAACTGGTATCAGTAGAGATAATAAGTACCTAGTTATTATTAGTAAACTTTCTTTGAAAAATTAACTAATGAGGAGATCCCGACTCTTAAATTTTGAAAATAATTCTTCAAATGAGCGCAAACTAGGACCACTAGAACCCATATCCGAGGTCAGTTTCAATTTATATATATATATATATATATATATATATATATATATATATATATATATATATATATATATATATATATATATATATATATATATATATATATATATATATATATATATTTGTGTGTGCGTGTGTGTATGTATCACACCGATAACTCAAAAATAATAGGCCGCTTTTGATAAAATTTTCTGAGTACCTTCCTTTTGCAAGTAGCTTAGATATGTTCGTTAGCCAGAAAAATCTGCCCAGGTTTTCGCCGAAAATTTTGTGTTTTCTTTCGGAAAAAAATTATATCTCCGAGATTACAAAGTAAGGGCAACCAAATTTGGTACGCGTATTTGTATTATAAATGGTGACCGAGGTGCCAAAATTTAGGTATATATGTTAAAAGATAAAAAAGTTATAGGTATTTTAAGACAAGAATTTTGGGGTTTCCCTCAAAACGTCAAAGTCGCTATTTGAAACATCAAAATTCGCAACGTTTAGGCAAATAACCTGAAACAAATACGGATTATGTAAAGAAAATGTCGCAAGAAGAGTGTTCTGCTAACCCTTAAGTTTCAGCCACAACCGCCATTGTCTTCCATTTTACTAAAATATTTGCAGAAAATTAATTTCAAATAGACCCTTCCTCTGATGCTTTGGCTGTAGGTTTAGTTAAGTTGATGCTTTGGCTGCAGGTTTAGTTAAGCTTATGGTTTAACGGTCTATAATTTTTAGCTAATTTTCTTAGAAAAAATTCGTTATGAGGAGACCGCGACTTTTCAATTTTAAAAAGATCTCTTCAAATGAGCGCAAACTAGGCCCCCTAGAATCAATATCCGGGTTTACTTTCAGTTTTTATCTGTTTTCATCTATGCAAGGTGACGCATTTCTACGGTAAAGCTCAATATAATTGTTATTATACAAGATACGTGAAAAAATTGTATACGTTAATTATAGGGTGTCTTAAGCTACATCTTATAAAGCTATTTTGACAACCCCAGGCAGGTCCGTAAGTCGTTGGTGGTCCCTACAATTGTTCTTTTTTCGAACACCGGTCCTTATTGCATTTTTGAATTTTTGTTTCGAAATATGATACATGTTTGTAAGAAAAAAAATCGAGACGCAGTGAGTGCGTTTTGATATCGAATTTTCATAAAATCCTTCAAATTTCAATAACTCAATTTACTCTTAATCTAAGGTTTGTTGGCTAGGAAACCAGTTTTCTCGGAAACATTTAAAGTTTATTTTTGGAAAATTTTGCACATTTTCAAACAATAAGCTGTTTTGATAGAATATAGTACATTGTTTCTACTATATAGACGACACCGGTAATACATGCTTGCATTAGAGAGACGTATTTGCTATTAAAAACATTTTTATGCAAATTCACTTCCATAACGCACTTGCTGCGTCCAGGCTTTTTCTTTATATGCTGTTAACTCGTGCACAAATTTTGAAATTCTTATCTTTAGCCGTTTTAAAGACAAGGAAAATCGCTTTAAGTATATTAACTTTAACACCTGTATTTCAGTATCACGACCTTAAAATGAAAAATTGTTATACGAACTACCCCCACTATTGTTTCAACGGCATCGCACCCCAATTTTTTGAACTATAATCAGGACACGAATATATATATATATATATATATATATATATATATATATATATATATATATATATATATATATATATATATATATGTATGTATGTATGTATGTATATATATATATATATATATATATATATATATATATATATATATATATATATATATATATATATATATATATATCTTTGTGTGTGTGTGTAATTTTCATAAGCAATGAAAAATTCTCCAAACAACCTTAAGATCGATCCTTAAGGTCACTTTTTAATTGCAGCAGCTGAATATTGTACATCAAAATATGGGTACCAGCGGTCTGCTTCTTATCAATAAGGCGAGAAAGAAGGACGAATATGAAAAGGTTGCAAAGATATTTGTTATATCTGTCAGCTCTTGGCAGATGTGGGTACCTCTATAATCAGCTAGTTATGTAAAACAATTATAAAGAAATCCCAATCTTTAGAAGTGTGTTTTATGTATCTCGTTGTCTAATTACTTACCCGTGTCTCTGCAGCATTGTCCGGAAAAGTCATTCTGAATATTTTTTGGATTGTTTTATTAACGATTTGGTTTGTCACTTCCCCTTAAAAATATCTCTGTGAAAATCAGAAACAACGGATTTGATGTGACTGGGTTGAATGTGATATTCAAGATCTAAAGAATAAGGTCGTGTTATTAAATTATCTTGTTGTTGTCAACCCTGACTTAAAAATATTAGCTTCTGAAACAAGTAAAATTTAGAGCGAAAAATTGCGAGCGACTGAACGTGATTATTATGACAATCTTATGAAAAATTCTGAAAGTAAGCTAAGGGAAATGTGAAGTTGTTATTAACCAAGTCAGAGAAAAGGATAAACTTCAGTCTAATATTAGAATATATTAGAATCACCCAGACCAGCAGACAACTAAAAAAAACTCGGGACGCAGCAAGTGCGTTATGGTAGTGAATTTTTATTAAATGCTTCAAATTTAAATGACTCAATTTTCTATAAACTTAGAGAGTTTAATTTTAATACGTAGTAAGGTCTTTCCTAAGGCAAGATATCCACAAAATTTCATTAAAATAACTTTGTAATTTTCGGAGAAAAAGTTTTTTTCGAAATAAAATTTAAAATTTGAATAACTCAATTTTCTCTAAACAACATATATAGTAAATTTCATTAAAACAGCTTTGTTACTTTCGGAGAAAAAATTTTTTTCGAAAGAAAACTCAAAATTTTTCCGGAAAACCACGTCTGATTTTTCTGGATAACGAACTCATCCAAGCCATTAATAAAAGAAAGGCACTTGCCAAGTTTCATCGAAATCGGTTAATTATTTTTTGAGTTATCATATATATATATATATATATATATATATATATATATATATATATATATATATATATATATATATATATATATATATATATATATATATATATATATATATATATATATATAAACATATAAAAATTAAACCTATTTACAAATGAACTTTAATAAGATATTATGCTGTGACAATACCTCTCTCAAGCACCCTAAAATGTAATCAAAATGTGCACAGTTATATATGTTTTATTTCTTTTTCCATTAGTCTTAATACACTACATATTTTATGACAATCGATTTAATTTACTTATTTGATTTCATAAATAGTCGGTTAATAGTGACTTGGAATGAAGTAGACACCACATCTTCAAACATATTAAGAGAATATGAGTAAATCAACAGCAACTGGGAATGAATTCGGTCAGTCCACCAGCCACGTGGTTAAAAAACACTGGCTGTATGAGTGGTTACAACTCTACCTCTAAAAAGACTGTAACAGCGGCAGGAGCAGAAGTCAATGGAAGCAAGCCGTGTGTATTCGGAAAGAAACTATTGACTATTAATAACAACAATTGACTAAAAACGCTGCGAGTTGTAAGGAAAAAAATAATTATACTACAGAGGTGATAAATGATAATAAATTACAATAGGGTTATATATAATCGTAAATGCTTCCAATGATTAACAATCAGTGAATTCAGTATTATTGACATTTCTCTGAAACTTAAAAATGAATTTCATGAGTCAATGACAATAAGAGAAGCATTGACTAACCAACAGCAACCACATACTTGAACTATGATTTAAACATAAATGTTTCAAATTTTCTGTAACCCTAGAAATCTGAATTTTGGCACATAGTTAGGTCTTTCCCAAAGCAATATGTAGACCAAATTTTATCGAAATTTTCGGAAAAAAAATTTTTTTTGGAAGAAAACTCAAAATTTTCCCGGAAAACCCCGTCCGATTTTCCTGGCCAACAAACTCATCCAAGCCATTAATAAAAGAAAGGCACTTGCCTAGTTTCATCGAAATCGGTTAATTATTTTTTGAGTTATCAAACGGATATATATATATATATATATATATATATATATATATATATATATATATATATATATATATATATATATATATATATATATATATATATATATATAAACATATAAAAATTCAAACTGACCCCGGATATGGGTTCTAGGGGTCCTAATTCGCGTTCATTTGAAAGAATTTTTGCAAAGTCTCACCATCGATACCTCTCTATTAGTGAATTTTTTTAATAAAAATTCACTAATTAACAGCCGAACATGTTCCTAATGAATTTATCTATTTTAGTGAATTTTCGTAAAATAAATGATTAATGAGGAGATTACGACTTTTTAATTATGATTTTGTTTTTCAAATAAGCGCAAACTAGGCTTCTTAGAATATGTATCCGGGGTCCGCTTCAATTTCTATATGTTTGTATATGTTTACATGGTAAATTTGTAGATTAGCTCCCGAACGCTTTTTTGATAAATATATTCACAGCCATCCTTAAAACCCCCCTACGAGCAAGATGCAACAAGAAATATTTCTTGTTCTCACCCCCAGGATAGTTACGGGACAAGGAGCGAACAGGAGTGCTGGGCGGGGAAGAAGATAAAGAGGTAATACAAGCCGGAAAATTGCGAAAAAAGAGCCTAGCGCCCCCATAAAAAGTCGCCCTTTTTCAACAATTCGAAGACCCCCTCACCCGCCCCTCTCGCCCCTATCACCCCACAAAATTTCAACCGCACAAGGCCGCGGAATGTCACCGGAGACTGTGCCTAAGGAAACGAGCAGGTTGCACACGCAAGTAGGGGGGAAGGAAATTTCCCACATTTGTTTGGGCGGCGATGTTCGCCGCCCCGGGGTTCTTCCTTCCCTCTACTTGCGTCAGAAACCTGCTCGTTTTCTTGGACATAGTCTCCGGTAGCGTCCCGCCAGCTTGGGGGGTGGGGGCGACGATGTGCGCCGCCCCCGGGAAATTTCCTCCCCCCCCCCCCCCCCCTACTTCCCTGAGCGGCCTGCTCGTTTCATTGAGCGCGCTAGGCTCTTTCTTCGCATTTTCCGGCTTGTATTAACTCTTTATCTTCTTCCCCGCCCAGCACCCCTTTACGCACCATGTCCCGTATCTTTCCTGGTGGGTAAGAACAAGAAATTTTTCTTGTTGCATCTTGCTCTTGGGGGGGTTTAAGGATGTCTGTGCAGAAATTACCAAAAAAGCGTACGGGAGCTACTCTGAAAATTTAGCATATATATATATATATATATATATATATATATATATATATATATATATATATATATATATATATATATATATATATATATATATATATATATATATATATATATATATATATATAATCATCATAATTTTGCAACGTGCTTTATATACATATATGTATCACAAATATAGGTCAAAAATAATGATTTTGATGAAAGCTCAATATATCCCTTAATATACAAAATACGAAATATAATTATTGTACACGTTAATTATAGGGTGTGGTGAGCTACATCTTCTAAAATTATTTTCACAAGTACAGCGTGGCTCATAAGTAATTGGTGATACAAATTATCTTTTTTTTAATCTAACATCCCCATTTTCAATTATGAATAAATATTTACAAATATGTACCTGTGCATTGACCTGGGTTTTTATTTATTTTAACGTAAAGTTTGTTGGCTAGAAAACTAGTTTCTTCGGAAACATTTTAAGTTTATTTTCGGAAACCTTCCTCAAAATTTTCAAACAATAAAGTTGTTTTGATGAAATATGATACGTGGTTTTTACTATGTAGGATATACTGGTAACAAAATTTGATGCACTAAAAAAGTCTGGACGCAGCAAGTGCGTTATGAAAGTGAATTTTAATAAAAATGTTTTTAATAGCAAATGCGAGCAGGCATCAACCTGATTACCGGTATAGCCTATGTAGTAGAAACAATGCACTATATTTTATCAAAATTACTTATTGTTTGAAAATGTACAAACATTTTCCGAAAATAAACTTAAATGTTGGTTTCATAGCCAACAAACGTTACGTTAATAGCAAATTGAGTTATTGAAATTTGAAGGATTTAATGACAATTCGCTACCAAAACGCACTTATTTCCACAACCCAACACGAAGAACACAGCCTAAATACTATCGTATCGTGGGTGTCGACAAGGAGGAAAGAGGCAACTTGTTATTTCTGGACTTGAAGGTTCGGAGGTTCGGAGAAGAAGGAAAAACATGTGCCGGCAAGGAATTCCACAACTTGGAAGTCCTCGGGACAAAAGAGCGGGCATAACAAGATGTTCTATGTTTAGTGACCTGGACAGTAAAAGGGTGCATTGGCTCTGTTCCCCTGGTAGATCTGTTGTGGGCAGCAGGTGGAGGAACTATGGAAGAAAGCTCCTCTAAGCAGTGCCCGTGCAGATATCTATAAAAGAGAGAGAGAGAGAGAGAGAGAGGGAGAGAAAGAGTTCACCAACGGCATGTCGGTGGGCAAGGGTCGGCAGCCTTTGGGTGAGGGTTGCGTCACCGATGAGACGTATAGCTCTTTTCTGAATGCAATCCAGGATATCCAGTGTAGAAGCGGCAGCGACACCCCAGATGTAGGAGCAGTATTCGAGGTTTGGCATTATTTGTGACGTATGTAAGGTATAGAGATTAGCCGGTGAATAGTATTTGCGAGCTCGTAAGAGGAAACCTAATTTCTTAGCAGCCGCTTTTGCAATTCATGTGACTTGTTGGTACCAATTGAGATTTCGATCCGCAAAAATGCCATTAAGTTGAAAGGACTCATTACTTTGAATAACTTGGTTATTCATTGTGATTGGTCTAGGGTTGGTGTATCTCTTCTGAGATAGAAAGCAAGACTGACATTTGATGGAGTTGAATTGTACAAGATTTCTACTTCCCCAGTCTAATATTTTTTGGAGATACGCAGAGACAGATTACTCCATAAGTCCACAATCCTCATCTAATTGGGCTAGAATATTGTATATTTGAGTGGAGGGTGCTGTTATCTGCGTAACTGTGAACTGGGTTGGATGTGCTATAGAGTAGGTCATTGATGTGGAGAAGAGACAAAGTAGGGGGGCTAACGCTGAACCTTGAGGAACTCCTGCATTAATTGGATACAGTTTAGAGGAATGCCATCCACGACAACATAAATGATCCGGTTGGAGAGGAAATTTGCTGTCCATGTACAGAGTTTTGGTGGTAGGCCATAGGCCAGAAGTTAATAAGCAGCGCTGCGTGCCAGACCTGGTCGAATGCTTCGGATATGTCTAGAGCGACAATCTGGGATTCAGCGTGTAGTTCCATAGACTTGTTCCAAGAATGGCTGACAAAGGTAGGGAGGTCGACAGTTGATCTGCGCTGACGGAATCCATACTGCCTCTCGTGGATTAGACTGTGTTTTTCAAGAAATTTTAGTAATTCGGTGTTTATATACTTTTCCATCACTTTAGAGACGACTGAAAGGGGAGAAATAGGCCTGTAGTTGCTAGGAAGCGCTTTCGATCCTTTCTTGGGGACGGGCTGTACTCGAGCAGTTTTCCAGTTACTAGGGAGTATGTCTCTATTGTAAGATGTCTGAAACAGACGAGTCAGGACAGGAGCAAGTTCTGGTGCGCATTTTTTGAGAACAATTACTGGGATATCGTCAAGACCAGAGACTTTCCTGGTATTAAGAGATGAGAGCATCTTTCTCACCTTTTAGTTTTGAAAATGATATCCGTCATTTTATGCGCGACATTGGGGACTGTTGGTGGTTGAACATTTGGAGGTGGGTTGAGAGTAGAATTGCCGGCGAACAACGAGGCAAAAAGTTCAGCCTTGCCCAGGGCGGTAGATACAATATCTTCCCCTGAAACAAGAGGTGAGAACGTGCTCTTGCAGAAATTATTCCCAATAGATTTAGCAAGAATCCAGAAGGGTTTGCTGCTGTTAAGGCTTGAGAGAAATTTGTTTTTTAAGTGGTTATTAAACGAGTTTTTTGCCCTTACTGTGTTATTTCCGGAGATATACATTTTTTCAGAAAGAAAACACGAAATATTCCGAGAAAACCTGTGCCAATTTTCCTGGATAACGAACTGATCCAAGCCACTTGCAAAAGGGAGGTACTTGCCAAATTTGATCAAGATCGACCTATTATTTTTTGAGTTATCGGTGTGATACATACATACATACACACACACACACACACACACACACACACACACACACACACACACACACACACACATATATATATATATATATATATATATATATATATATATATATATATATATATATATATATATATATATATATATATATATAAATTCAAACTGACCCCTAATATGTGTTCTAGGGGGCCTAATAAGCGCTCATTTGAAGAAATTTTTTTAAATTCACAAGTCGGGATCTCCTCACTAGTGAATTTTTTCAAAGAAAATTCACTACATATACACATTTGCCATTAAAAACATTTTAACGAAAATTCACTATTATAACGCACTGGCTGCGTCCACAATTTTTCACATAATATTAAAACCTTCCAAATGTCAATTGTGGGTAAAGGAAATATATGTGTAATATTTTGTTTGTCGTTCCTTGAGTGTAGTTTCTGTTATCTTGAAAGTTACAGCTAACAATAAAGCCCGTATGGTTCCCGTCGTAAAACAGAATTGATTGATCTAACAAACTCTTAGTTCATGTCGAAGTTAGATGAGGAACATGATCTTTATCTCTAAATCCAAATAATACGACTGCTTTAAAATGCTTCACACGTGAGCTGGGACGTCTTGAAAATAACACGTTATGGTAATTATTTTACCAACCGCAGACGTATAAAACGATGGTTGATCGTACCGTAGTGGGCGCCGACCTGAGAGGACCGGAAGTGCCTATTGAGGTGAATCACTAAATGTTACAGGTCACTTCATCAAGCTCTGCAGTCAAACAGCGAGATGACTCACCTTCCAGTTTAATTAAGAACTCTCTTATGTATATGTATATTATTGTAACTGTTTAAAAGTTATTATTTAGTTAACGCAATTGTGCTTTTACAGCTTTTATCGCAAGGTAAACGGACCTATCATCATGTTTACATTATATTCCCATTAATGTGTGAATCACGACGTGTTTATTTGAATGTAGATCTTTTTAAAACATTTATATACATCTACATATAAAATGTCCTTTTAGTGAATTTTCTTTTAAAAAAAAATCACTAATGAGGAGATTCCGACTTTTGAATTTTGAAAACATTTCTTCAAATAAGCGCTAATTAGGTCCCCTAGAACACATATCCGGGGACAGTTTCAATTTATATATATATATATATATATATATATATATATATATATATATATATATATATATATATATATATATATATATATATATATATATATATATATATATATATATAAGTAGCACACCGATAACTCTAAAAATAATAGGCCGATTTTGATTAAATTTGGTGAATACCTTCCTTTTGCAAGTGGCTTGGATAAGTTGGATAGCCAGGAAAAGCTGCCCAGTCCAAATAGACTAACATGGCTTTGTTTTAATTAGACAGTCGGATTCCCCCGTCCGTGCCAGTTCTGAGCTGACTTTTAATGTATCTAATTGCAACCACGTTAATTATAATGCATGTTTGTAAGAAAAGAAATTCGAGACGCAGCAAGTGCGTTATGGTAGCGAATTTTTATCAAAATCGGTTCTGTCCAAATAGATTAAACAATGCTTTGTTTTAATTGGATAGTCGGATTTCCCCGGTCCGTCCCAGTTCTGAGCTGACCTTTAGTGTAACGAATTTTGACCACGTAATTATAATTTATATTTGTAAGAAAAGAAATTCGGGACACAGCAAGTGCGTTATGTTAGCAATTTTTTTTAAAAATCTGCTCAGTCCAAATAGATTAAACAATGTTCTGTTTTAATTAGATAGTCGGATTCCCCGGTCCATGCAAGTTCTGAGCTGACCTTTAATGTATCGAATTTCGATCACGTAATTATAATGAATGTATGTAAGAAAAGAAATGCAGGACGCAGCAAGTGCGTTATGGTAGCGAACTTTTATTAAATGCTTCAAATTTGAAAAGCTCAATTTGCTATTAACCTATAAGGTTCGGTGGCCAGGAAACATTTTAAGTTTATTTTCAAAAAACTTTTGTAAATCTTGAAACATTAAGTTATTTTGATAATATATGGTAAATTGTTTCTACTATACAGGTGTCCCACATAGATATTCCATTAGCCGTTTCTGGAATACGGCTCACAATTGTTTTCTGAAAATTCACACACGGGAGTTTCTCAAAATTTCCAGTCAACTAAAAATATTGACGTTAGTATGGGATTTCCGGTTATATCGGAAGTAGACGTCAACTTTCTTATTTCAAATAGAAGATGGTATTTTTTATTACGGATATAGATTGCGTGTCAAATTTTATGGTAGGTTTAACTAACATGTTATGTCATTTTTCACAACCATTTTTGAGATATTTGACTTTTTTCAAAAATTTCTTAAAAACGTTGTCACATTTACACACCTCTATCTCTCTTACTTTTCAACCTGAAGAGCTGACATTTTGAAATGCAGATTCTAAGATGCTACAAAATATTTCGAATTTACTAAAGCCAGTACAAGTTGGACAGGGTGTCCGAAATAGACCGGTCAATCGTGACAACTTTAAAACCTAATAACTCTCTTATTTTAAATAGAACACCCTATATTTTATAACGTTAGTTCAGGTACTTTTTATTGGTCTTTTGATTGGTATCAGCATTCCCTATACCTTGATTTGAAGATATTTAAACATTATTTGCGATAAGAAATAATTATTAGTCAGTTTATCAGGTTGCCTAGAAGATGAAAATTTTAAACGTCATCTTCCGACATAAGTAAAATATGCGACGACTTTTGAATATAACTTTTATTTACGAGGAGTATCATCGAATTATTAACAGAAGATGTCGTGTGGTTGCAAAGAGATTTTCATATAAACACAGATCAACTCGTTACATGATCAGAATACTACTAACAAAATTCTAAGAATGAAGTGTTCCGTCCAAAATTTCATAAGAGTAAAGCATTATTAGTGAACAAAGAGATTCTTGTGTTATCACTTCACAATAAATGTTCGAAATTTGCACCATTCACTTCGAGGCATTTGATGGGTCTTTTAATGATGGTACCCGTGACTCGAGAAAGGTAATCTTGCCCCACTGCGTTGAAGAGCTCTAATACTCTAGCTATCATATATTGTTTTGTAGTAGGTGGTTCCTGGTAAACATTGTTCTTAATGCACGCCCAGATACTAACATCTAGTGGAGTCAATTCTGGTGAGCGAATCGGCCAACGATGAGGACCACCGTTAGCTATCCATCTTTCTTCAAATGTTTCCTGGAGTAGGTTGCTTACTATCTGTGAGTTGTGTGGCGGAGCTCCATCTTGTTGATACCAAACTTCTGCAGCATCGTGTTCATGCAGGGAGTTCAGGGACACCCTGTATAGGTGATACTGGTAATCAAATTTGATGCCTGCTTTCTTCAAAAAAAAACACATATTTGCTATTTAAAACATTTTTATGGCAATTCACTTGCTGCGTCCAGACTTTTTTTAATCAAATCAAGCACATATCAAACATTCATCCATAATGTATCAGGGCTGGGAAAACCGCTGGATTGACTTCAGAGAATGCTGCTTCAACAGGTGCTTCTGCACGGCATGGTGTTGCGTGGGGCTCCCATAATGATGGTGTTCAACGGAACTTCTATAAGGGTGATGTTGAACGAGGCGCTGAAATGGTGGTGTTGAAGGGGTTTCCATAACGGTACAGCTGAACGGGGCTGCCATAACGGTGATGTTGAACGAGGCCCTCAAAACGGTGGTGTTGAAGGGGCTTCCATAATGGTGTTGTGTGGGGCCCTCAAAAGGGTATAGCTCATATGAGCGTACTGCCTTTTTCTCTTAGCCAATTATAGTTATTCTAAACATTTTTACTGTTGCTAAAATTTGGTTGAAAAGAGAGTGAGCTGAAGGCTACACGAGCTTAGAAAAAATTATGTTCTACATACTTGGAGACCACTTCTCTGGCTTCACCGTTTCGTTTCTGTAGGTGAAGGACGTAGCCAGCGCGTAAGTTAACTGGAGCAAGCGGCCCTTATGAATTCTAAATGTTCTAGGACGTTATTCAACGTTACCGTGACTAGTTTCGCTGCTTGACAGCATCCTCAGACAAATAAAAATTGGATTAATACGAAATCATGACAACTACAAATTGCTATGTTATGATGTTTTGATAAAAAAAATCATCAAAATTGAAAATAAAATGAAACACAAATGACGGATGAATCTAACAACAATCAATGAAGAATTCTGTTATCTGACAAATGAAAATGAAGTATAGATATTGACACCGTCTACCAACTGTCGCTTTCAAGATGTTCACGAACAACACCAGAGAAATTGTGTGTTTCTATGGGCATGAATTAAATACGTTATTTTATAACGTTCATCGAGGAGGAAAGTAGTTAATTTCATTGACTAAGAAAATAATGTAGTCATGTACGTTATAATGGGGATATATAAGTTATAAAACGTGTAAAACGTTGCAAACTGTATACCAAATTTGAAGACGTTAACTCAAGTCGTTCTAAACTTATCGTGACTACAAACAGACAGACATACAGACCGACAGAGACAAAAAAATTCGTTTTCAAATCATGTTTTCTGTATGTTCTGATACTTTTTACGACGTTTAAGCGAAAAAACGTTTGAAATTTTGGCGCCGATACCATATTTCCACACCTACCTAATGACGATGTGGAAGTAAAATAAATGCCACTTTGACAAACGTCTTACAAGAATTATTTCTATTGATAGATTTAGCAAGCTAAAAAATACTTGTTATTGTAAGATTATATATCTATTTCGTTTAGGATTTAAAGTAACTTACTAGCAAAACATCTTAAAATCAAATCTAAAATGTCAAGGTGGCTAGGATCAAAAGCAGAATGTTTTGGATCCAGTATGAGATGATTAACAATAATCCAATATGATAAAATTCCGGTCACTTTATATTTATGTGTCTCCTTGTGATGTTTATAGCCAATTTAATTGGTGTTTTACGAATTTTTCACTGAGATTTAAGCATACCAGCATACATTGTTGCAAAAGTTGTCTGTCAAGTTAAAAAATGCACCTTATTTATTATTCAGAGTCTCTTACCTACGTCATCCAAAGATACCAGTTAGTAAGCTTACATTGAAACGTTTTTTTTTTCTTAATTTTTTTAGAAATTGATATCAAAAGTCCTGTTCTAAGTAGGTTATCATCATCAAAACAAAGTTTCATTATTGCAATATTAAGGTGATGGCGCCTCGTCGTGATAACCATAACACTCTGTCACCAGCAGCTCTTTTTATTTTAATATTTTAGGAAATTTTCATTAAGAAAAAATCACTAATAGAGAGGTCACGAATGAAAAGCTTTTAAAAAAATGTCTTCAGGCGAATTAGGGTCGCTAGAAGCAAAACCAAGATCCGTTAAAATTTTAAAATTTATATATATATATATATATATATATATATATATATATATATATATATATATATATATATATATATATATATGTATATATATATATATATATATATATATATATATATATATATATATATATATATATATATATACAGGGTCTCCCAAAAGTCGTAAATCAAACGTCACACGAAGATAGGCTAGCTCCAGCCCTTTCAGAAAAACCCTATATGATCTTATAAAAAGTTTACGGTTTTCAAGATATTGACAATTTAATAACAAAATAAAAAAATGGCAAATTTTAAGGCCTTTTTGCCCCCCCATACATTTTTGGATAGTGATTTCTGTGCCTGTTAGTCCTCGATAATAGCGTTATCAAACCAATCGGAAATATTTTGTATTATTATTCAGAAAATCTGAAGGAAAAAAATTAAAATCGGACTTTTCTTCCCCGCTTTTTAAAAATTTTGAATAAACCTCCGTACTGAAAAAATGTTAGTAAAATTTACTGGCCCATAATTTCAAAAAGCTCCCTGTTTTATGGAGATTCTAAAATGGTATACAACATTATCAATATCTCTTAAAAATAATTCACTGTCGACGATTGAAAGTAAATTTGGAAGTGAAATCAGGTAGCTAATAAATAAAAATAAACAGATTGTGACATTTACAAAAATTATTTTATTCATAACGGATGCACTATTTGACGGCTATTATGCCTTATACATACGATATCATCTTAGCAACGATCCTCTTAGTTCTCTTAGACCGCTTCGTGAAATTTCTTGAGCTGCTGTTCTGATTCTATGACGTCCACCTTCCAGGGTACGTCTGATTCAACTATTGCCTTACTGCTAAGGCAGAGTGGGCTGGGCATCCATAATTTTGAAGCCACATTGTCCGGAGTTCTAATGGGGTGTCTTCCAGCAGTTCTGGCAATTTGTTTTGTAAAAACGCCAAATGTCATTTAATGTAAGGCGCAGTTCCACTGGTCCCAAAAGTGTTCCCTTAAAAATACCAACCCAGAGATTTAGCTTAAATTGATGCTGGAACCGATCCTATCTGAACTCATGTGGATCTTCAATTTTCCAACTATGAAAGTTATGGAGTTTCATGTAACAAATCATTTGTGCATGCTGACTCGCCACTCCATAAAACTTAGAAGAAATTGGGATGTTGTATGAACTTTCTTATTATAATTTCGCAAAATCGCTTGTGCCTTGCGTATTCACGCAGTTCCAAAATTTGGACGGTCTGAATATGGTACCCATACCCTTTTAAAATTCTATGAGTAGTAGTTCGTCTCTGTACTTGCCGCGTCGAGGTACCAGGTTCTTCGATATTATCATCCAGAACAGCATCCTCGTCTGCAGTTCCCGGTCGTCCAGTTCGATCAACACGATCGATGTCAGGCATTCTAACAGCGCTGTTATCGAAGAACCTGGTACCTCGACGCGAAAAGTACAGAGACGAACTCGTGTCTCAACGTCTACTACTCATAGAATTTTAAAAAGGTATGGGTACCATATTCAGACGGTCCAAATTTTGGAACTGCGTGAATACGCATGACGAATAGACTGTGCCTTCCTCCTATAAGTTTCTAACAGCAAGCGTCCTTCTTGTCACTTCTTTTAGTTCACTTTAATTCGTCTTCCTATCGGTGTGACTTTTATTTGTAGTTTGTCTTCAGTTCCAAAGTTTAAAAGCTTCCATTCTCTTTCATGTCCTGCTTAAAGTCCAGTTTTCTGCATCATACCTTATAACGCTTAATACATATAACGTGATGAACCTCTTCGTCAGGTCCAAGTTAAAATGTTTATTAGTGAGAAGAGAACTTAGTCCATTGAATGTTGATTTTGCCACCATGATCTTCCATCTAAGTTATTTTCTAGATTTATCCGCAACGAAACTCCCAAGATACGTGAACATTTCCATTTGTTCAAGTTCTTGGCCGTTTACCTTTATATATATATATATATATATATATATATATATATATATATATATATATATATATATATATATATATATATATATATATATACTTGGACTCCTATCGTCACTAAATAAATACTGGTGTAGATAATGTTTCTCTGGCTCTAGACATGCTTGTTCTTTTTAGTGAATTTTTATTTAAAAAATTCACTAATAGAGAGGTATCGATGGTGAGACTTTGCAAACATTTTTTCAAATGAGCGCGAATTAGGATCCCTAGAACCCATATCCGGGGTCAGTTTCAATTTTTATATGTTATATATATATATATATATATATATATATATATATATATATATATATATATATATATATATATATATATATATATCCGTCTGATAACTCAAAAAATAATTAACGGATTTAAATGAAACTCGGCAAGTGCCTTTCTTTTATTAATGGTTTGGACGAGTTCGTTAGCCAGGGAAATCGGACGGGGTTTTCCGGGAAAATTTTGAATTTTCTTTCAAAAAAAAATTTTTTCTCCGAAAATAACAAAGCTGTTTTAATGAAATTTACTACATATGTTGCCTTCGGAAAGGCCTTACCACATACCAAAATTCAACTTTCTAAGTTTATAGAAAATTGAGTTATTCACATTTTAAATTTTCTTTAAAAAAAATTTTTTTCTCGGAAAATTACAAAGCTATTTTAATAACATTGGGTGGATATCTTGTTTATATTTGGTTACCTGCGACTTTGATCCTTAAAAGCTTTATCTATGGCTAAAATCCTTTACATGTACTATTTTAAGACTTCTCGCATTGTAAACTGACGTCCAAACTGCGGCACATTATATAGAGCAACACTTATAAGAAGTTAATGGTTTTATATATGTATTGTGTGTTGCCTAAGATATCATACTAAGTTCAGCAGGTCCCGTTCCAACACTATAGGATTAAAAATGCATTGCCAAAAAAAAATTGCTTATTCTTTAACCAAAATATTAGTGAATTTTTATTTAAAAAAATCCAGTAATAGAGAGGTATCGATGGTGAGACTTTGCACATTTTTTTTTAAATGAGCGCGAATTAGGACCCATATATATATATATATATATATATATATATATATATATATATATATATATATATATATATATATATATATATATATATATATAGGTAAGGTTAGGTTAGGCAAATAAAAGATGTATTCCTGTGGACATATCACGGCGCTAATAACTATAGCAGTTGATTGGCCGGGTCAACAACTGTCAATGAAGTAGATGAAATATCTTTTGTTTTTCGTTTTCATAGGGATGTCATTTGCGTAACACAATAAACATAATCTGTCAATTTTGACAAGCACATGGTTTTTCAATTAAGAGCAGTAGGTAGTTATTATTTCTGAAATGCCTCGCCATAATGAGTTTAGCAATATTGAAAAGAGAGATATGATCTGCGTTTATGCGCAATCAAACTTCCGTAGCCACCAAGCCGCCGCCAGATACTTGGAAATATATCCTAGTCGTAGACAACCAGATCACAAGACCTTTAGAAGATTATTTGCCAAAAACATACTTATTCTATGAAATCGAATTAAATCCAGTGAAACTTCCCAATTTTTAGGAATTGATTTAGAATTAGAAAATTATGATTAAAATACACCGACCTCAATCCTCTAGAATTTTCCATTGGGGTTACTTGAAACAACTGGTACATACACAATAATGTTTGTAACTCCAGAGATGAACTTTGGGCCAGAATAAAATTTCAGATTTGAGAGATTTTCAATGCACACCATTATTAAAACCGCAATATCTCGGTAACCACTCACTTTATGAGTTTCAACTAAGTATACCTTTTTCGTACAAAAAATTAGTAGTTTTCAGTTTTTCTGAACAGATTTGCAGAAAGTTGATCATCGAAAAAGTTATGCCCCTGTAAAATTCGGGTTTAGTGTAGGTGGCGCCAACTATGATGTAGCTCAAAATAGGTATCACGGTTGGAAGCGGCATCCTCGATAACCCCCTATTACAAAGTTCCAAATCAATATTCCAGTAATTAGCAGAAAAACGAGCGATTTAATTTTTTTCAAAGTCAAATTTAACACACTGTATATAGAAAACAAGCAACAATCGGACAAAACGTATTAATGAAAGTCTATTTAATTTTTGATGCTCTATCCGAATATATGGGTTTGGTCCATTGTTAGAGGGGCACCCTATATATATATATATATATATATATATATATATATATATATATATATATATATATATATATATATATATATATATATATCCGATAACTCAAAAATTAATTAACCGATTTCGATGAAACTCGGCAAGTGCCTTTCTTTTATTAATGGCTTGGATGAGTTCGTTAGCCAGGAAAATCGGAAAGGCTTTTCCGGGAAAAAATTTTTCCCCGAAAATTACAAAGCTGTTTTAATGAAATTTAAAGGGTATGTTGCCCTGGGAGAGACCTTACTACGTATCAATCTTCAACTTTCTAAGTTTATAAAAAATTGAGTTATTCAAATTTTGATTTTTCTTTCGGAATTTTTTTTTACCATAAATTACAAAGGTTTTTAAATGAAATTTGGTATATATGTTGCCTTAGGAAAGACCTTACTACATACCAAAATTAAACTTTCTAAGTTTATAGAAAATTGAGTTATTCAAAATTGAAGCATTTAATAAAAATTCACTACCATAACGCACTTGCTGCATCCAGACTTTTTTACCCTGCAGCTGGTCTCGCCTTTTAGAACATCGCCAGGAATAAAAAAATGCACGGAAAAACAAGCACTGGTAAAATCAAACAAGAAGTTTCTACATCTATATTTGGTATGGAACTATAGTTGCCAAAGTAAAGGCAATAAAACTATCCTTGCTTATCTTCATTACTTTTATTTTGTCACACTGATCTATAACTTGATTCTTTTTAACATAATATCTAGCATCCGGCATCTTTTGTAATTTTCTGTTTCTCCTACCAGCGCACCTTTTGCACTGGACATGATCTCTGAAATCCAGTGGTCAGGTAGAACGCTTAAAGTGAACTCTCATACAAGTTATATTAAAATTATCTATAGGCGATCCCAAAACATGGTGGAAATACGTCGACAAAGTGCAACAAGTACTAAATACAGCATGCTACAAAAGTATCAAGATTACCCCATTGAGTTGTTATTGGGCGTATCAATGAGACCACCAGAAGACCACCTGCAGATACAAGAACTCTCGAAGCAATAAATTTGAATTGTTTTGTAGAAGGACGAGGCAAAGGATAGAAAGCCAAGGAACATAACTTAAGAGTTCAAGAAGAAACCAAGAGAACTGATAATCTACGGCAAAGAGAAGGAGGAAAATTAAAGTTGGAGATAAAGTTGTAATTAAACGTACCCTAATTAGTCCTACTATCAAGCTGGCAGCAAAATATCTTGGCCCTTTTAGTCTAAACCAAGTAAAATAAATGATACATATGATGTATACACTGATTACATTAACTCAATAAATGAAGTATTCACCATCATTAAGGGCTGATGAAGGTCAGGACGGCAGATTGTGCAATCAGAAACTCCTACGTGACCTTCACTAACAGCAGTTGACAAAATTTTGGCCAGCGCAAGCTGGTAGCCGCAGCCAGGAAGAAAAGAGTAAATAGGAAAAGTGTGAAAGACGAAAGTGTAAAAAACAAAAGACCTATAACGCCCTTAAAACTACTAATTATTTGTTTAATAATTATTCAAGTTACATTGCTTCTTTTATACATATGTTAATATTAACCCTAGACGCCAATATTTAATGTTATTTTAAACTGAAAACCTACACATATTGTAGTATTTTGTTGTAATTTACTTTTTTGACACCATTAGGATTTAATTTTTTTCCCCCAGGCCTAGTCCGCGGCCTTGCCGCCGCGATAACACTGCAACCTTTGGTTGATTGTGCATACCCTTAGTCTTACTCCACCCATTCCAAAATCACTGTGCCTTGAACTAGTCTGCACAGCGATTGGTAGGGTGAAGTTTTATATTGCTCTGTCTCCGGTCTAGACTGACCGTAAATCAGTTGTCTTCTGCGATCCAGAGCTTTACACTCGCACAAGATGTGCTGCGATGGTTCCTCCCCCTCGCCGCAGTCTGCGTCCCCTTCGAACCGTCCCATTTTATGCAGGTGTTCTTTGACGGCCATGTGTCCCGTCAAGAGACCTGTTGTGTTTCTGAGCTGTCTTCTGCTAAGATTTAGCAGCTCCACAGCTCTCTTTGAACTGGGTCAGTCAATTATTGACTTCCCATGTGTGAGCCCTGGACAGTCCGCCCAGTACACCTTATGTTGGTTTTTGACCCAGGAGTTAATGGCTCCCCTGGCAGTGCCCAGAGCCGGTTCTGGTCCCATAAATGGTTCTGCTGACCCTCTCTTCGCGAGACTGTCAGCTTCTTCATTGCCTTTGACCCCCGAGTGACCCGGCACCCAGATGAGGGTCACCTCATTTTACCCAGCCAGGTCGCTCGTCTCGTCTCGGCACTCACTCACCAGTCAGGAATTTACCCGTGGTCTACTTAGTGCCTTAAGGGCTGCCTGGCTGTCTGTGGCTGAGGATCCGCTTGCTGGTGTAGCCCCTCCTCTTGTTCTCCCGCACATAGTGCAGGATGGCGTACATTTCGGTCTGAAACACCGTTGCGTGGGTTCCGAGGGAAATACTATGACTGACCCTCAGTCTTTCCGAGTAAACACCTGCCCCCGTTCCACGCTCCCCGCCGGATCCGTCCGTGAACCAGGCGAGCGCGTCCCGTGGTATTCCCGGCGTCTCCTCCCGCCATGCCTCGCGGTCGGGGATTTCCACTGAAAAGTTCTTTTTCCTGCACATTCGCGGGCTGGCGAAGTCTGACCTCATTTCAAGCATGGGCTCCTTCACGATCTCCTGAATTTTGCAGTGGCCCCTGAAGCCTGGGTTGATCTTCAGTCTACCATTGCAGGCTAGTCTGTATAGTCCTAGCCTGGCCTCCCCCATAATAACTAACTGAAGGGGGGGGGGGGGGCAGATCCAGCAACACCTCCAAGGCGGCTGTTGGGGTTGAAGACATGGCTCCTGTGATACCTAGGCAAGCCACCCTTTGGATCTTGCCTAGTTTTTGTTTGGCACTAGGATTTAATTACTTAAACCCATTGGTATGACAGAGAATTAAAAGCCTTTCAAAAGATTAATCGCGTAATCTAAATTTCTGTTTACAAAAATTATCGATGACGCCACCACGCTTCCTAGGCAATGTATGTTTGAAAATAAATACTAAAGTTGTAAGCTGGAAACACTACCTCTTCTTAAAGATGCCACCTGTGGTGCCTCTTGTGGTTAGTCCCGATAGAAGGAGGGGCAAGGGCAGCCCAGCAGCGCAAGATGGAGGACAGAGGACACATTCAAAAATTCATCAGTCTGCGACGCATGCACAATTATATACCCAAGAATTAGTATTCCATTACGATGTCCAGTTTACTTTAACAAATCTTTTAGTTAGAGTGTTTTATATTTCCATATGCAGCAGCATTTTTTTGATGTCATCGATTTGCGAAATAATGAATGTATTCCTTTCCATTGCGCTATACCTATTGTGTAAATAGACCTTCCCAAAAACGTAGCTGGCGTGGCACGCATAAAAAATCGTACTAAATCAAAACTGTACTTCAATTTGTAAAACTTGTCAAAGAAATCTAAAAGCGAAATGACTATTTCTAAAATATTCATTTATTGAGCCTGATTTTGCAAGATTGTTAACATTTTCAGCATCGCACAATCTCTGACTCACATTACAGGTGTTCATACTTTGTTTATTTACCTAGTCATCACGCCACTCTCTTAGAAATAAGACTAATAAGACAAGCATGAACAGGTTACCAATAGCCAGGTCATGTTGTGTGGACGCTAACTACAATCAGTTATATCAGATCGATGTAAAATTACCAACGATGCGATCGTCAACGGGTTCCATGAACTTTGATGTAGTAAATATAACATTAACATGACTTTAAATGATATGACAATGTTATAAAAGCTTGTGCCAATAAGATTATGTGATGAGTTTGATTACATTAATACATGTTGCTGACCTGGCGCAGCAAGGGCAATATGAAAACGTCAAAAACTATATTTCAATTCACGATAATTTTTTTATATAACAAATAGGAAGCGACCCTATTACACTAATTACGTGAACATATATATTTATATGTTAAAGTTAAAGTTATAAGTTAAAAAGTATATATATATATATATATATATATATATATATATATATATATATATATATATATATATATATATATATGTATATATGTATATATATATATATATATATATATATATATATATATATATATATATATATATATATATATATATATATATATATGAGACATACTTGGTTCACGGGTTAAACCGCGTCCAGAATTTATGAAAACTCGACGTTTCGGCTCCTGTTTTGATCTCTCTGAGGCCTAGGGTTGAACAGACTGAGACCTCACAGACGATCTCCGGCGAGATTCGGGGAGTAGGCAGAATGAGGCCCCGTAATAGAGCTACAACAACCCAACCCACCTTTGTCCACCGGTCTAAGGAGTAGGCAGATTGAGGCCTTAGAGTGTCCTTACATATTTCCTTTACCTCTTGAAACCAACCCAACCCACCTTTGTCCACCGCTCTAAGGAGTAGGCAGATTGAGGCCTTAGAGTGTCCTCACAGATTTCCTTTACCTCTTGAAACCAACCTAGAAAGTTAAATTTTAGTACGTAATTTACCTATAACGATATAAACCGGCGTACCAAAATTGGTTGCCTTTACTTTGTTATTTCCCGAAATAGACATTTTTTTCGAAAGAAAACACAAATTTCCGGGAAAACCTGCATCGATTTTCCTGGCTAACGAGCTTATCTAAGCCACGTGCAAAAGGAATGCATTGACCAAATTTAAGCAAATTCTTCCCATTATTTTTTTAGTTATCGGTGTGATAATATATATATATATATATATATATATATATATATATATATATATATATATATATATATATATATATATATATATATATATATAGTAACTTGCTGCATACAAGTTTTTAAATAAATATTTACTATTTAACAACAGGAATTTTTTATGCAAATTTGTTACCATTACGCATATGCTGCGCCCGCACTTCTTTGTAATTATAAGTATACTATATCAACACAAGGTGTTAAGCAAAATGCCTATTTCATAAACTTAAAGGCTACCGCGATGAAATACATTCGACCAATAAATTATTGTACGTCCGCCTAAATGAATTGGTGCATGCGGGGGTTGCATACATGTAGGCGCTGTCGGTAGAACGATACGCACTCGTCATTTGCATAAACAAATATAATACCTAGTTTTAAAGATTATAACAAAACCTACAATTCTGGCAAACAACTAAAACGTCAATTTATCAGGAAGGCCTTACAACTAACAATGAATTAATGCTGGAAATATGTTATTAGTGATGCTACCATTTTTTAAGTACGAGTTAGAAGGGCCTATGCATTGTAACACTTTATACAACAAATCATGTTAGCGTAACCCGGAACCTGTATCAGTCCTAAAAGCAACTGCTTGAAATAATTAACAAGATATAGATCGGAAATAAACAAACTATCAATTCACGTCAAACGTTGGAACACCAAGTTGATTCCGTTTAATAAGGCGGTCGCACAACGCCGTGAAGCGTTGTCAACTTGTTGGAGTAACATTTGCATTTTAGCTATAATGATATCTTGCTTTGACAATTGAGATTTGTGTGTTGCCTACCTTTAATTACGAAAATTTGCGTCATTCCATACTTACCGTAAAAACTGTGTAATAGACGATCGCTTTTAGACACTCCATGTTTCATAAAAGCATGAACAACAGAACTGCAGCCGGCGGAACCACCGGGTGGTACTGACGCCGCCTATTTTATGCACTGTCACAAACAAAATTGCAAAAAGTAGAAAATCTCGGGACGCAGCAAGTGCGTTATGGTAGTGAATTTTCATAAAACTATTTTTTAATAGCAATAATGTGTGTTTTTTTAAGAAAGCAGGCATCAAATTTGGTTACCAGTATAATCTATATAGTAAAAACAATGTGCCATGTTTCATCAAAATAACTTTATTGTTTGAAAATGTAAAAAAAATTCCGAAAGTAAACTTAAAGTGTTCCCGAAAAAACTCGTTTTTTTTGTCAACCTTATAGGTTAATAGCAAATTGAGCAATTCAAATATTAAGCATTTGATCAAAATTGGCTACCATAACGCACTTACTGCGTCCAGAATTTTTGTTCTTACAAACATGCATTATATTTCGATGGGAAATACAAAAATGCAATAACATAAGGCGTGTTTGATTAAAAAAAATTTCATTAAAATGTTTTTAATAACAAATATGTGTGTTTTTTTAAGTTAAGAAAGCAGGCATCAAATTTGGTTACCAGTGTAACCTATATAGTAAAAACAATGTGGCATGTTTCATCAAAATAACTTTATTGTGTGAAAATGTACAAACATTTCCAAAAGTAAACTTAAAGTGTTCCTGAAAAAACACGTTTCCTGGTCAACCTTATAGGTTAATAGCAAATTGAGCTGTTCAAATATGAAACATTTGATAAAAATTCGCTACCATAACGCACTTGCTGCGTCCAGAATTTCTTTTCTTACAAACATGCATTATATTTCGATGGAAAATGCAATAACATAAGGCATGTTTGATTAAAAAAAATGTGATTGTACAAATATTATTTTAAGATGTAGCTCAAGACACCCTATAATTAATATATACAATTTTTTTTCATATCTTATATAATAACGGATATATTGAGCTTTATTGATTTTCTACGAAAATTCGACAAAAATTATATACCATTAAACGATAAACTCTATAGCTAAGGCTACTGCCAAGCATCAGAGAAAGGGTCTATTTGAAATGAATTTTCTGCAAATATTTTAGTAAAATGAAGGACAATGACGGTTGAAACTAAGACTTTAGGGTTTGTAAAACATCCTTCTTGAGACATTTTATTTCCATAGCCCGTATTAGATTCAAGTTACTTGCCTAAATGTTGCCAATTTTGACATTTTAAATCGCCACTTTGACGTTTTGAGGAAAACCCCAATTTATTTTTCTTGAAATGCTTATAACTTTTTTGTCTTTTGAGGTACATAGCTAAATTTTGGTAGGTAACTTACTCATAAGTATATAAACCTGTGTACCAAATTTGGTTGTCCTTACTTTGTTAATTCCGAAGATATAAATTTTTTTCGAAAGAAAATACAAAATTTTCCGGGAAAACCTAGGCAGATTTTCCTGGCTAACGAACTTATCCAAGCCATTTGCAAAAGGAATTTTTTCACCAAATTTAATCAAAATCGGCCCATTATTTTTTGAGTTATCGGTGTGATACATATATATATATATAATATATATATATATATATATATATATATATATATATATATATATATATATATATATATATATATATATATATATATATATATATATATATATATATATATATATATATATATATATATATATATATATATATATATATATATATATATATATATATATATATATATATATATATATATATAAACATATAAAAATTGAAACTGACCCCGGATATGTTTTCTGGGGGGCCTAATTAGCGCTCATTTGAAGAAATTTTTTCAAAATTCAAAAGTCGAGATCTCCTCATTAGTGAATTTTTTTTAAGAAAATTCACTAAAAAGCCAAACGAGTTACCATTTATTATCAAAATGCATACAAAAATATAAAACATACGATTTTAAATCTTTTTCTTTTTTTTACATATCAAAACAATTGAGATATCATCTATTAATGTCAAACCCCATTATGGTTTCCATTTCTTGCATTAAGTTCTTCCTCCAATTCCGCTATTCTTTTTTTCAATCTCAAATTTTCTTCTAAAAGGCAGTGGTCACTTAGCGGATAATCACTCGCCATCATTTCTCGAAGATATCTGATATTTTCTTGGATATTGAGCAACTCTTTGGTCACTCCCATTTGCGAATCCAGGCAGACGCGACGCATCTGAGCAGCACTAGACTTTAACTCATATTGTATATCCTTCTTCATTTTTTCTAAGAATTCTTGGAGTTCACTTTTGACTGTGTCTTTTACAGCAATGCTAATGTCTTCTACTTTAATACCTGTTTGGTTGGCAAGCTGACTACTGCTTATAATTGGTGAAATTGGTGGAACCATCTCAGAAAGATATTTTGGTGTTGATGAAGTCTGTTTGGAAGCCGCACTGCTGACAGAAAGCTTATCCTGCAGCAGTCTGGCTGGCCTCATAGCAGTTGGTGCTTCAGTATTAGATGAAAACGGTGTTTCATTAAAACACACTTTTGAATCCATCCACTTTTTAATCTCTTCAGTGATACCTAAGCTTCTTTCTTGTTTAGAAACTTCTGTAGTGCTCCCATCTAATCCCATTGCTGCCATAAAAGAATCGCCTGCGTCTCCCCCAACACTAACAGGAGATACAACGTTCTCGCCGGCTACATTTGGACTGACATCAATACATAATCCAAAGGAATCTCCATTCTCTTTTGTTATAGCAGATTTTGGGCTTTTGTGTTTCATACTTTCCGTATTACTTGTGTTAAACGAAACTTCTGGTTCACCAGTTTTCTGAATTAGCAAATGCTTGATGGTGGAATTATGGGCATCAAATGAGTACATTGGTTCTTGGATGCGTCTTGAATCATAAATGTATATCTTGCCACTCTGGGATGCCATAATAAAGTTTATGGCGTCTCGAGTAAAATCAGCCGAAATTATGTTGTTCTCCACAGGAACACTTGCTATGCATTTTTTAGATATGGTATCGTAAAAAGAAAATTGTCTATCGAGACCAGTTGACAGGATTAATTCTGAATTGACCGGTGAAAATGTTACAGATGTTATAGGTGCCTTGTGTGCCTCCACGAAAAATATTGATTTATTGACATTTGTATCCCACAGAACCACCACACCTTCATTGCTACCCCCTAAGATTAGATTTCTTTTAGTTGCATTTGGTTGTAAGGCACTAACACTATCTGATTTTGGAATACGGAATGTGCTTGAGAGAGTATTGGCACTGTGGTTGTACAGAAGAACATCTCCATTCGCAGATCCTGCTATTAAATGCGTATCTTTGGCAACAAAGGCTACATGTGAGATTTGAGATGTAGTCCTTGGAAAACGCTTATGTACTTTTCTCGATTTTATATCGTACACAAGGACTTGTCCACTTTTTGTTCCCAAGGCTATACACTTCTTCGTGCTGTTCTGGAAGGAAGCACAAGAAGGCTCATCGACATCGTATATGGTATAAAGAAGTTTCAGCTGGTCTCTAACACTTATAATTTCAGTTAAACCTGAATGAGGTACCAGCGATAACCAGTTGCCATCTTTACTCCATGATATGCTTCTTATTGGACCATCAATTTTTGTCCCTGGTTGATAATTGTATATAATGTTGCCATTTGGAAAATCATGGAATTTGACTGTGGTCGAAGCTGATGCTATATACATGCTACCTGAAAACAATAGTTATGTTTAGAAACTCAGATTTGTTCTATACAGACTGGGTTAAATAAGCGGCTTTCTATGCTTACGCTTTTATTTATTTGAATTGCTATATATGGAAAAGTGTTTCGCATTTAAGTAAACCAATAATGTATATAATACAAAATTATATTTAGCAATACAGGTAATCCGTATAGTGGCTACTTGATTATTTCATGTGAAACACCTACATATTAAGGTATTTTTGGATTATAAATTGAATTAAAACAAAATTTTGTTTAATATTTACGGCAGGCTTAAATTGCTTTGTTTTTTAGATATATATGTATATATTTTTAATTTTAATTTTGGCAGAGGTACAATTATTTTTTAGCTTTTTAGTGAACAGGCTATTCGATTTGAATTTCTCGAGAAAACTTGACTCCAGTGTTTTTACTCACCCTGTATACCGTTTTCAAGATTTTTTTCTGTATTGATTGAAGTTGAAACAAAAACATGCTGCCATATTAATGAAGATACAGACCGTCAAATGTGTGTCTGATGTCTTAGAAAAGTAGCCATACCTTTTGAACGACTCTGTATAATCCCTAATAACGATACACTCGATCAATTGACAAAACAAGAGGAATTCAAAAATGATACAATATACAGGGTGTACCACTAAAAAATGAAGTTGGGGTTGTATCTAACTTATACAACACCCTGCATATGCAAAAATAATATTAGTTTGTGGCTAACGTTAGTACCTGCAACTTTTGTTCCAAAATGTATTTTTAGTGAATCTTCTTAAAAAAATTCACTAAGGAGGAGATCCCGATTTTTGAATTTTGAAAAAATTACCTCAAATGAGTACTAATTAGGCCCCCAAGAACACATATCCGGGGTCAGTTTCAATTTTTATATGTATATATATATATATATATATATATATATATATATATATATATATATATATATATATATATATATATATATATATATATATATATAGTACCATACCGATAACTCAAAAAATAATAGGCCGATTTTGATCAACTTTGGTGAGTACCGTCCTTTTGCAAGTGGCTTGGATAAGTTCGTTATCCAGGAAAATTTGCTTAGTTCAAATAACTTAAACAATGATTTGTCTTAATTAGACAGTCGGATTCCCGCCGTCAGTGTCAGTTCTGATCTGACCTTAAATGTATGGAATTTCCACATCAAAATTATAATGAATGTTTGTAAGAAAATAAATTCAGCGAAGAATGCCTCAAATTTTAATAACTCCATTTGCTATTAACACCTATAAGGTTCGTTGACCAGAAGACTTTTGTCGGGAACATTTTCAGTTTATTTTCCAAAAATGTTTGTACATTTTTAAACAATAAAGTTATTTTGATGAAATATGGTACATTGTTTCTACTATATATGTTATAGGTAACCAAATTTGAGCATGCTTTTTAAAAAAAAAACACGTATTTGCTATTTAAAACATTTTTATGAAAATTCACTATCATAACCCACTTGCTGCGTCCAGACTTTTTTATTATTGAATAATCGCTAAATATCGAATTGTCCCAGCGTTGATTTTTGGTGAATTTTTATTAAAAAAAAAAGACTAATAGAGAGGTATCGATTGTGAGACTTTGCAAAAAATTTTTCAAATGAGCGCGAACTAGGACCCCTAGAATCCATATCCGGGGTCAGTTTCAATTTTTATATGTTTATATATATATATATATATATATATATATATATATATATATATATATATATATATATATATATATATATATATATATATATATATATATATGTATCCGTCTGATAACTCAAAAAAAGTTATTAACCGATTTCGATGAAACTTGGCAAGTGGCTTTCTTTTATTAATGGCTTGGATGGGTTCGTTAGCCAGAAAAATCGGACGGGGTTTTCCGGGAAAATTTTGAGCTTTCTTTCGAAAAAAACAAAGCTGTTTTAATGAAATTTACTATATATGTTGCCTTGGGAGAGATCTTACAACGTACTGAAATTCAACTTTCTAAGTTTATAGATAATTTAGTTATTTCAATTTTAAATTTTCTTTCGAAAATTTTTTTTCTCCGAAAATTACAAAGTTATTTTAATGAAATTTGGTGGATATCTTGCGTTAGAAAAGACCTTACTACACACCAAAATTAAACTTTCTAGGTTTATATCAAATTGAGTTATTCAAATTTGAAGCATTTAATAAAAATTCACTACCATAACGCAATTGCTGCGTCCCGAGATTTTAAAAAATTAACCTGTTCACAGCTTCACAACGAGCCAATGTATCCACAAACTCTATTTGGACGTTAGTAACAATATCTGGAGTAATTTGTCCTTTCGTCGCAAGCGTAGCTAAAATTATATGAGCCATAATTACACAAGGGGCGTTCATAGTGATGTCTAATTTTCAATTGTCAATAATTCGTACAGTTGAAGCTAGGTATAGGACATCATACATGAAACATATCTAGAATTTTCCAAGGAATCAAAAAATGCAATAAGATACGGGTGTTCCATTTAAAAAAGGTGACGTTGACGTGATATTTCATTTATGCAACACCCTGTATATATTAGTATTAGTTTAAAAAAAATGAAGAATTAAAAATAAAAATTGACATGTCTTTCTTTCAGGTTCATCTGTATACAGATATTCATATTATTCCAAACCTTATCTAGTCCGGTCAATCTAGACCAAAAAATGAGAGTGAAGGTGCATAAAGTCCCAACAAGCTGAAAATCGGTAAAATTGTTCAAAACATAATTATAAATATAATTTAAAAGTTCCCCATGATTCCCGTGTATGGAAATTTTTTTATTCAAGGTCAAAGGTCAAAAAAATGAGTTTTTCGCGATTTTCAGCAAAACGGTAAGTTTTATCATAAAAGTACCTTAAACAAAAATTGTAGACCATAAAATTATCTATAAAAAATGTATCAATACTTTTTTTCCTACGAGCCACCGTTTCTGAGATAAAACGATTCAAAAAGTTGTAAAAGTTGTTATCGTCATAATATGCACGCCACGTATATACATCTCTAGAGTTGTTATATATGTTGAAATATTTTTCTATTGGTCATAGTAACTTATACTTAAAATATAAAATATACATAAGCTATGCATAAGCTATGCATGTTTCGTTAAAAATACTAAAAATAAAAAACAAGTTCAATTAGCTTGTCTTCCTCCAACCTCAGTTGCTGCTCATCAACATCTTTTTCGGGTATATTACCAAGTTCAAGTGTGGCTTGGTTATCAGCTAGACCCTACAGACTGGGGTTGGAAGTTGGTCAACAATATATTAGAGCCAGTTCAAACTTTACTCCCACCTGCGCCGGAAAAACTGCTGAACACAATTTTTCAACTGCAAAAAGGGATGCAGTGCTAAATCTGGTTGCAAAAAAGTCAGACTGTTTTGTTCTCTGGCATGCACAAATGGTCAAGGCCGGTCGTGCTCTAATGTTGAATCACCAACAGTGGAGGATTCGTTTGATTCCGCCGAAGTGTCATGCGATACATCGCTATTGACGCAGTTTACTTACATCCAAAATGAAGATGCAGAAGAAGAAGAAGAACAAGAAGAAGATCAAGAAGAAGAACAAGAATTTGAAAGTTACGAATCAGGCGAATGAACTTCACCACTTTTTTTTTAAATTTACATCGCTTTTATCTTTTCCAATCTTTGAAAATTTCCGTTATTAGTGAATTTTCTTAGAAAAAATTCACTAATGAGGAGATCTCGACTTTTGAATTTTGAAAAAATTTCTTCAAATGAGCGCGATCTAGGACCCCTAGAACCCATATCCGGGGTCAGTTTCAATTTTTATATGTTTATATATATATATATATGTATCACACCGATAACTCAAAAAATAATGGGCCGATTTTGATAAAATTTGGCATGTACTTTTCTTTTGTAAATAGCTTGGATAAGTTCGTTAGCCAGGAAAATCGGACGAGGTTTTCCGGGAAAATTTTGAGTTTTCATTCGAAAAAAATTATTATCTCAAAAAGTAATTAGCCGATTTTAATAAAATTTGGAATGTACCTTTCTTTTGTAAATAGCTTTGACAAGTTTGTTAGTCAGGAAAATCAGACGAGGTTTTCCGGGAAAATTTTGAGTTTTCATTCGAAAAAAATTTTTATCTTAAAGAATAATACGCCGATTTTGATAAAATTTGGCACGTACCTTCCTTTTGTAAAAGGCTTTGACAAGTTCATTAATTAAAAAAAATCGGATGAGGTTTTCGGAAAAAATTTTAAGTTTTCATTTGAAAAATTTTTTTATCTTAAAAAATAAAAAATCTATGATAACCAAATTTGGTAGGTAGGTTTACGATATAAAAAGCAAAGTATATACCAAAATTTAGATTTCTATGTTACAAGAAAAAAAAGTTATAAAATATTTTGTGCCAGATCATTTCTATGAAAATTCACTACCATAACGCACTTGCTGCGTCCAGGCTTTTTTGCAATAGTTTCAAATTAAACAGGATCACAACTGACCCGTGGAGTAGGCCTACTGGGGAAACCACGTTAAAAAAAAACGCGCTAAGTACACTAACTCATAGGTGGCGTGGAAACGTGTGCATATTATGACGATAACAACTTTTACAACTTTTTGAATCGTTTTATCTCAGAAATGGTGGCTCGTAGGAAAAAAAGTATTGATACATTTTTTAGTGAATTTTCTTAAAAAAATTCACTAATGAGGAGATCCCGACTTTGAATTTTGAAAAAATTTCTTCAGCTAATTAGGCCCCCCAGAAAACATATCCGGGGTCAGTTTCAATTTTTATATGTATATATATATATATATATATATATATATATATATATATATATATATATATATATATATATATATATATATATTTATATATATATATATATATATATTTATATATATATATATATATATATATATATATATATATATATATATATATATATATATATATATATATATTTATATATATATATATATATATATATATATATATATATATATATATATATATATATATATATATATATATATATATATATATGTATCACACCGATAACTCAAAAAATTATGGGCCGATTTTGATTAAATTTGGTGAAAAAATTCAAGTTCGTTAGCCAGAAAAATCTGCCCAGGTTTTCCCGGAAAGTTTTGTGTTTTCTTTCGAAAAAAATTTATATCTCCGGAATTAACAAAGTAAGGGCAACAAAATTTGGTACGCAGGTCTACATCCTTATAGGTAAGTTACCTACCAAAATTTAGCTATGTAGGTCAAAAGACAAAAAAGTTATAGGCATTTAAAGAAAAATAAATTGGGGTTTTCCTCAAAACGTCAAAGTGGCGATTTAAAATGTCAAAATTGGCAACATTTAGGCAAATAACTTGAATCTAATACGGGCTATAGAAATAAAATGTCTCAAGAAGAATGTTTTACGAACCCTGAAGTCTTAGTTTCGGCCGTCATTGTCCTTCATTTTACTAAAATGTTTCCAGAAGATTCATTTCAAATAGACCCTTTCTCTGATGCTTGGCAGTAGCCTTAGCTATAAAGTTTATCGTTTAATGATATATAATTTTTGTCGAATTTTTGTAAAAAATCAATAAAGCTCAATATATCCGTTATTATATAAGATATGAAAAATTTTTGTATATATTAATTATAGGGTGTCTTGAGCTACATCTTAAAATAATATTTCTACAATCACAGGGTGGCCCATAAGTCGTTGGTGATACAAATTTCCTTTTTTTTTTAAATCAAACACGCCTTATGCTATTGCATTTTTGCATTTTCCATCGAAATATAATCCATGTTTGTAAGAAAAGAAATTCTGGACGCAGCAAGTGCGTTATGGTAGCTAATTTTGATCAAATGTTTCATATTTGAACAGCTCAATTTGCTATTAACCTATAAGGTTGACCAAGAAACGTGTCTTTTCGGGAACACTTTAAGTTTACTTTTGGAAATTTTTGTACATTTTCACACAATGCAGTTATTTTGATGAAACATGGCACATTGTTTTTACTATATAGGTTATACTGGTAACCAAATTTTATGCCTGCTTTCTTAAAAAAAACACACATATTTTTTATTAAAAACATTTTTATGAAAATTCACTATCATAACGCACTTGCTGCGTCCAGAGTTATTTATAGATAATTCTGAGGTACTTTTATGATAAAACTTACCGTTTTGCTGAAAATCGCGACTCATTTTTTTGACCTTTGACCTTGAATAAAATTTTTTCCATACACGGGAATGATGGGGAACTTTTAAATTATATTTATAATTATATTTTGAACAATTTTACTGATTTTCAGCTTGTTGGGATTTTATGCACCTTCGAATGTCTAAATTGACCGGACTAATCACTCTGTATATATATATATATATATATATATATATATATATATATATATATATATATATATTCTTATACACTGTGGGTACTTATTATAAATTATAACAGTAACTAATTTTAAAATGTGGTCTTAATTAATAATTAAAGTTTTTTAAATAGCTTCTACAAATCCTACTTGATGGCACCATATATTATATCCATCTTAGTACATAAATGCATTTCTAAAGGCATTTAGAATACAAAATCTATTTGGTTTGAAATTTTAGAAGGAAAATACACTTATTTATTAAACAAGGTTTATAAACCTTGCTTAGTCAATATACATTGTGCCCTCTGCACTATATTATAAGACTTAAAAGCAATCTAAGCTTACAGTTAACCAGAATAATAGAATAAATTGTAAAGCGGCATCTATACCCTTATGGAGAAACCATTAAGTTAACTCTGTACTATTGACTACCATTATTAGTCAATGCGCAGCTCTGGTACTATAAGTTCTAGGTATCTGTATGTACGCTACATATTAGTCTTTGTTTGTCATGTTTTCTACTATATCCTCTACCTATAATAACAGTACAAGTCCCTGTAAAGAGTGTCGTGTTGTGAGAGAAATGTCAAACGTCAAAAAAATTATTTTACATTATTTTATTTGTCGAAAGTAAGAGCAAGTGCCGACAAAACGCCACGTTTGTCTAAAATACTAGACCTTAACATTAAACAAATCAGTTATCAAAAAGGGA